>RJWT010008242.1:0-26548 GCA_004365215.1 Cuniculus paca | reverse complement strand
CCATGTCCTCAGGGCTTCCAGAGCAGGATAGGATGGCAATGACCCTTCCCAGGAACTGCCAGAGGTCCAAACTCCAGCTGGAAAGGACAGTGTCCACCTCTTCTCAGCCAGAAGAGAATGTGGACAGGGCCAATGACATGCTTCAAAAAAAATCAGAGGAAGGTGCTGCTCCAACCAGGGAGAGACCAAAAGCCAAACTGTTGCCCAGAGGAGCCACACCTCTTCCTCTGAGAACCCCCTCTGGGGACGCAGCCATTACAGAGAAGGACTCTTCAGGGGTGGGGGTGGCTGGAGTGGCAGCTGCCCCCAAAGGCAAGGAGAGGAATGGTGGGGCACGACTTGGGATGGCTGGGGTCCCAGAGGACGGAGAGCAGCCAGGCTGGTCTTCTCCGGCCAAGGCTGCTGCCATCCTCCCTACTACCCACAACCACAAAGTGCCAGTCCTCATCTCACCCACCCTGAAACATACCCCAGCTGACGTGCAGCTCATCGGCACAGACTCTCAGGGCAATAAATTCAAGCTGTTATCTGAGCACCAGGGCACATCCTCTGGAGACAAGGACCGACCTCGACGGGTAAAACCAAAGTGTGCCCCACCCCCACCACCAGTGATGAGACTACTGCAGCATCCGTCCGTGTGCTCAGATGCCACAGAAGAGCCTCCTGCAGGACAGCCCATGTCAGAGACACAGGAAGGAGGGAAAAAGGCAGCTCCAGGGGCAGTGTCTGTAGGTGGGAAAGCTGGGAGGCCAGTGATGCCTCCACCTCAAGTGCCTCTGCCTACATCTTCCATCTCGCCAGTCAAAATGGCCAATGGCACAGCAGGTACTAAAGTGGCTCTGAGAAAAACCAAACAGGCAGCTGAGAAAATCTCAGCAGACAAAATCAGCAAAGAGGCTCTTCTAGAATGTGCTGACCTACTGTCCAGTGCAATCACAGAACCCGTGCCCAATAGCCAACTGGTCGACACTGGGCACCAGCTGCTCGACTACTGCTCAGGCTATGTGGACTGCATCCCTCAGACTCGTAACAAGTTTGCCTTCCGCGAGGCCGTGAGCAAACTGGAACTCAGCTTGCAGGAGCTGCAGGTGTCATCCGCAGCTGCTGGTGTGCCCGGGGCAAATCCTGTCCTTAATAACTTACTGTCATGTGTACAGGAAATCATGGATGTGGTACAGAGGTAGCCACTGTCCGCCTAGTGGGAAGATGCACACACTTCTGAGGGGAGAGGGAAAGGGACTTGTTTTCCTGTGTTCTTGTTTTCAAATTGAAAGACTGATACTTGAGTGTGTTTATGTGAAGTACCTCAGATCCCTGAGTTCTCACGTTTACAGGTTCATCTCAAAAATAACAAAAGCAGATAGATAAAGGAGGTGTAAATTGGGTGGGGCAAGGCAGTGGTGGGCAAGGTTGGAAACTGCACTGAACAAACAAGGAACATGTTTGTTTCATAAAGAAGGAAATGCAGCCCATCTCTGTCTGGAACCGTGTGAGGTGCTGGACTGGGCTGCTCCTTGTCATTGTACACCACAGAAGAGAGCCTTGACCTGGGGCTCTGGGGGATACTCAGAGTAAGTGTGCTCCCAGTTACCTAGCAGACTTGGGGGGACAAGGGAAGGAAAGCTGATGAGAAGAAAGGAAAGCTGGGATATATAGCAAGAGGTTTGTTAGGCTGTTGGAAGCCGATTCTTGCCTTGCTTCCATGGGTCATTACTGTTGTAAGAACTGCAAATCAGATTGCTAGACTATGAAATGGAAATATGGCCCTGTCTGTGTCCCATAGTGTATTAGTTGGTATGGGAAGTAAAGAATGCTGGGATGTTTAGTCCGGGAAATTGAAACCTCCTTTTAAAATCTTACACTGATAGCAGTCATTTCTCCCAGTCTAGCATATTCTTTCCTAATGGACCAGTCTTTTCTGATTATTGGTGGCTATCTGTAAACCATAGGTACAGGGGTCTCCTCGGTGGTTCTCTGTCGCTTGCTGGGCAGGCTGTCTTCCTTTATTTCTGGCAGCATTCAGGGCATTAAGCAACATTGATTTTGAAAATAGTGGTCACTACAGGTTCTCACAGGGAAGTCATTTCTGACACAATGCCCCTGCGTCCTGACATACTGGCAAAGGACTGTGTCATCTAAAATGTACTAAGTTGATGATCCCTTCTTGAAATTGTACAGCCAGGTCCAGAGGCTTATAACTGAGAGAAGTTGGCTTGATTATAATGGCTTTTTCTCTGTTTTTTTCTCTTTCTGTATCATCTTAAGCCCAAGGTGGGTAAATAGTTGGGGAAGGCGTTTTCTCTCCCTGTGAGCTTGAATTACCCTCTCACTATTCTCACATGCTTTTGTCTTCTCAAATTTCTGTTCCATGCCCATCTTGTTTGTATAGTTCACATTGGGAATATTCTTTTTTATTTTGTCATTTCACCTCATTCTGAGAGCTCATAATTCAAGGCGTAGGTCATTTTCAGGGAGAAGCGGCTAGATCCTAAAAACCTAATGACTTAACTCTTAGGTATTTTTTGCCCTTGAAAAATGGGCCTTTTCCCTTCCCTACTCAGTTATAATTATGGAAGCTAATTAGGAAGGAACTGAATTGAATAGGTTATATATTAGTGATGTTCTTGGTGTTGTATCTAATTTTAGTTACTTGCATTATAACCCCCCCCCACACACACACACTCCCTAGAGAGAACCCAATGAAAACATTTTTCCTCGCAAAAGGGGTATTAGCATAGGAAGAGAGGGACTCAGCACCGAGCACTGAGTTTTCTCTATGGCTCTGTCGTCAATCCACTGTCAAGACACAGCCCCATCTCTTAAATCTGTTGAATGAAAATAGGAGTACATGTTCTCAAGGGTGTTTTGCAAATATATTCACTACCCCTTTGAGAGCTTCTCAGAAAGCTCTTCAGTGCAGTATTGTTACATTGAATTGTTTATCATTCTCTTCTTTGCTGAGTAATAGAAGAACTAATGAAATTTAGAACTGCTGAGTTTATATTAATTGGGCTAGAATACTAAAGGGGAGCCAGGCATGATGGCGCATGTCTGTAATCCCAGCAGTCGGGAGGCTGAGGAGAGAGATCATGTGAATTGGGGGCCCACCTGGGCTGCATAAGTGAGCTCAAGGCCAACCTGCGCTACATAGCAAGACCCTGTCTCCAAAATCCTAAGGGGGGGGGGCCTGTTTTGTTTTGTTTTGTTTTGTTTTGTTTTGTTTTTTGAGACAGGGTCTTGCTATGTAGGCAGGCTGGTGTTGAACTTGCTTATATAGCCCAGGCTGGCCCCAGACTCACGGCGATCCTTCTGCCTCGGCCTCCCAAGTACTGGAATATCCAACTGTTTTGGATACAGTTTGGAAACCCTATGTGGGTATCTTTGACCAAGGAAGAAATTGTTTTTGTTAAAAAGAAAGGAAACTTTGATTCTTCTTATCATTGCTGCTTCAGAGGAGGCCCAGGTAAGAGAAAGATTAGCAGGGAGGAGACTGCTGGGCACCCTGGCAGGTGTCAGGTGACCCCATCAGTGTGTTACCTGCAGCTGCAGTGCAGGCGGCTGGTGAGTTAATCTCCGACAGCTCTCCCTACCTCCTTCCTTACCTTTCCCCTTCATTGTACCATTAACTTGAACTTAACTTTTAACAATCTTTTAAAAGTGGGGAGGGGAATGCTAAAATTTTAGAACATTATTATGCTGCTTTTTAAGTTTATCCCTGTCATTGTGAGATGCAAAGGGATTATAATTGTTCCCAGGGGATTTTTTTTTTTTTAAGCAGGGGCTTTCTTTTTTCTTTTTTTTTTTTTTTCCTAAGAGTTCTGAAAATAAGCCTTGGGGAAACACTACTGAGTGTATTTCAGCTCCCTGTTTTTCTCACCAAAAAACAATCTTAAAGGTGGTGGGCAGGGGCTCTGTCTTACTCAGGGGTAGCACCTAGTTCTGTCTTGCATACAGTGGGTGCTCAGTAAATTCTCGAATTGAGTTTTCTGAACACTGTCATGAGTAATATTAAGTATTGTAGCACACTCCATCCACATGATGCTTGAACTGTGTAATTTCAGGGGTTGAGGGTTTAGGGTTCTCAGTAAAGAGGCACTGTCAACTTGCTATGAAATTATAACTTAGGTTTTCCTTTTTCTACTTGAAAAGAAACTAGCTTCAAAGAAAACCTTATGTAAAAGAAAATATTTAAAAGAGAAAACTGCTTCTAGAAACTTGTAGTTTAATTGTATTCAGTCTGAAAGCAGAAAACAAGAAAAAAGACTTTTGTACAGGGTGTTGACAAATTTCTAAAGTGGAGATATATATGTATGTGCCACGGCCTGAGTTTTTCATATGCAGGTAATACGATTATAGTTTAGATTTCCTAACTTAAAAATGGAGTGTTTCGTGTTGAATGCATCTTGATTGTACTTTACACAAAGTATTCTCTTAAAAGAGTATATAAAATTAAAATACTCATTTTCCTGCACACCCCAGTCATGATTTTCAGAGATTTAGCCTTAAAAAACTCTCTTTAAAGATTTGTTTTGCACATATTCTTACAGTGCATTGAACTCAGTACCAAGTTGTCAGCTCTGTTATACAAAATATGTAGTCATTGTTTTCTAGATGACCTCTCTGTGTAGTGGAGTCCTTTCCAGCACTCGGGGAAGCTGAGGCAGGATGATCGCAAATTTGAACCCAGCCTGGGCAACTTAGTGATTTATTGACACCCTGTCTCAAAATAAAAGGACTGAGGATATTGCTCAGTGCAAAGGCTCTGGGTTCATTTTCCTGTACTGTAAAAAATAAGTAACAGTTTAAGTTAGGAATTTTCTTACAATTCAATTGAAAAGTGGTTAATAAAATAGTTCTCAGTTAATAAAATGTGCTCACTTTGCTCTGGCATAACCTATATTTATTGAACTAAAGTCACAGAGCTTTTGAGTTTAAAGGATGCAGTTTAGATACTGTTCTAGAGTTCAGGCTCTATAGTGAGTCTGGGAGGCAACTTTTTTTTAACTTGCCTGAGCCTCAGTTTCCTCATTGTATCACAGGGATAAATATTCACTACCTCAGGGTTGTTGTAAGGATTAAATGAAATAAAAGTTTGTAAGATTCTTAGCTCAAGTGCCTGGTGCACAATGAGCACTCCATAAATGTTAACTATTATTAATATCTAATCCAGGAAGTACAACGGAACCCCCTAAGATTTTTAAAGAAAAACTAATGAAGTAGCCCCACTCCAGGTCAGAATTAACAGTGGAATGAAGTCTTGGCCAGAGTGTTTTCCAAGAATCTCTGCAAGTGTTTTAGAAAGCCCATGTTATCTGAAAAATACGAATATCCCTTTCTTACTAGATTATGAAAATACAGGAGAAGATGATTGTTACTTGCCCATTATCTCAGAAGAGTCTGTTAGTGGTCAAGCTGAGGTTAGAATTCAGGTCTTCTGGCTTCTGTTAAGGAATCTTTCCACCATCCCTGCTACTTTGTGAAACACTGCAAAACAAGTGGCTCAGACAATCAGTCTGCAGTCTGCACACTTGCTAAAGCACATGCTCCTGCACACCCCAACCTCAAGGGGCTTGAATGTTGGGTAATGGCACCATGAGCAAAACAAGCATTCAGGAGAACTCAGTAATTTTAAAAAAAAATTACACGGGCTCATTCTTTTGGACGGACTTCAGCAACACACAGTCTTGTACTTCGTAGTAAAGGAACACCAACTTCAATTTAAAGAAAAAAAAAACAGTTCTACATTCCTTTTTCTTAAAATATAGTTCAGTATCATTTTAGTGACTGAGGTAAGGTACATGAAAGCACTTTGAGAGAGTATCTAATACAACTGTAAAGTTGTATTACCAATGTCTGTGTAGAAGATAAAGCATTTGATTAGACGATGATTGACCTAAAGGTTTTTAACTATGGGGGACCTGAAACCACAGATATATAAAGAATCACCTCTATAATTCATCACATTTATAAATACAAAACTCTGGTGTTGTGCTAAAGTTGTTCACAGCTGAATAACTTCAGAAAAGTGGGGACCAATTTTTTGGTTTAATTCTGATCTTTAAAAAGCTGTAAAGTATATTCATTTCAGAATACAGAAGCTCTTGCAAGGACCTTGACTCAAGAAAGATGAGGCCCTCTTACTCTTGAGCACTTCTCCCTATGTGGTCAACCCTTAGAATCCTAAATTTGGTGGGTGCAGACTTGTTACCTGTTGGTGTTGACGGTGTCTTTTTAAACTTATGTCCTGCGTGGTGAGGGCTTGGAAGAGGAGATGAAGCGGGCTGGATGGACATAGAACCAGTGCACTTGGATTTTTGCTCTTCTTGGATTTGCTACTAGTTATAAATGGCATTGACATTTATTATCAATACTACCTTTATTCTAAGATGAGTAGCCAAATTTAATTCACCTATTATGAAATACTCAAGAATAAATGGCAGTGGTGGCTACTGACCTCTCATTTCTTTCCATGTTTGCTACTAATGTCATTATCAAGCTATGCCCTCAACAGGAGTTCATATTGGGGTGACAGGGCTATCTGTACTTTCGTTTCTGATAATTTTTGGGTTTCATCATCTTGCTTGCATTAACTTACATCACCTGGCTCTGGGGTCCATCTCTGCCCACAGCATACAATGTCCAGTCCTTTTGTAAGTTGATCTCTAGGCTTAAGTTTCCTCTCGTGTGTTGGTAAGACTCCCATTGCCTTTATCTCTGCCTTAGGTTCTGCCAAACCAGTAGCTTAGCGCCTTTGAAAAGTCCTGCTTCAGCCTGGAATTCGTGGGCAACTCCAAAGAAGCCGCCGCCTTGCTGACAGGCTTGGCACGGGCAGCCCAAGGGCACCTGTACCTTCCGTGTAACAGCCAGGGAAACCGCTGCTCTCTGTAGCCTCACCAGTCAAGAGGCGAGGCCTCAGGCTGGCTTAAAATCTGTTCTTAACAGCCGAGGTGTCTTCATCTTTGGAATGAGTTCCAGTTTCCCAGTTACTAGACTTTAAAAAAATCTAACGCAAGACTGGCTTTTTGGGGGGCAGCGGGGAGTCAGTCAGTCGTGCCTCGAGTAACAGTCACCTGCCCTGTTGAGCACAGCTGCGGTTGCCAAACTTTACTGCCGTTCACTCCACACCTAAGGAAGCAGGGTGGGTTTTGAGACTACGAATCAGGCTGTCGCAGAGCAGTCATCCAGGCGAGACTGCCCCTCCAGCTTGTCTTTGGTAAGTCTTACTGTAATGTCCAGACAGATGAGTTTCTGTTCTGGGGCTGCTCTTCTCTGTGCCTGCCACCTGCAGTGCATGGTCTGTCTTAAGTGCATTCACGGTAAGAGTTCCGTTTCTGACTTACTGTCTTAGATCCAAAGGCCAGGGATTTAGAAAGGGCTGTTGCCTTTGTAATCAGGGTAAGAAGTTTCTCTGCTTCTCCCTGGGTAAGGAGGCCTACAGCGAGTTAGCTTGATTCTGAGCTGACTTGGGGTGACAGAGGTCACCTGCAGAGATTCGTGCCTTCAAAGATGGGTTCCTGTGTCTTGCAAAGGAAAAGTCTTGTCTGCTGGGTTGATTGTGCGTAAGTGTTGAGTTAGGTCTGGTAGAGATGCACGTCCCTGGGTCTCAGCCTGTGTCAGTGACTCCTCCACTCGTGTGTTTTCCTCGTGCAGAGTGCTGACTTGGCAGATACACCCTTGCACTTTTCTCCAGCCCATTTGGAGAGCCGAGGACGGCCTGCTGTCACTGGTTCCTTCCCTCCTTTCAAATGCACTTCTTCGCTCCTGAACAACTGTAAATTTGGAATTGTTTGCCTCTCCTATAGAAATTGTATCTCTTAGCTTCCCCATTGCTGAGCAGCCTGAACTCAGTAGCAGAGTCCCGTTACCTTGGCCAGTTAACAGACGTGATGTGGAGTGGGTCTTCAGACCTGTAGGCCGCGTACATGATGGCTGGATGGTACCGACTGTGAGTCGAAGGCCGAGGCACAACTTTGTCCTCAGCCCGTACCACATTTGAGGCAGAATTATGATATGATACTGAACTCTCCTGTGAGATTTTGTGTTCATCATTGTACTTGCAAGGGCAAGTTTTGGGGTCCTCCATGTCACTGTGAGCTGCTGAGCTGTGCACACAAGCAGACCAGTAACCCTTTTGGACATGGTGAAGGCACATTCAGATGCTGGCGAGCTTTATCACAGGAAATACACCCTGAGTTGTGTTCTTGGAACTTGACTAGATTTACGTCTGAGCATCCAAACAGGAATTTTAAATCATTTTGGTATCTTAAAATTTAGATGGAGATTGGGACTTGGGCTTAATAAAATTTTTATGTATCTGGGTAACCAATTTCTGCCATTATAACAAAAAGTATAAAGAGGTAGCCCAAATAAATTTATTCTTGATTTAGAAGATACTGTGGTACACTGCAGTGCTTCAGAGCTATCAATTAACAAATCCCAAGTAATGCTTGGTTTCATTTCTAAGACCCATACCACATGCTGAGTGGCAGGAATGCCAGAAGACAGCTGCTTCTGATAGATGAGAGTCAGATAAGACAGCTTTCTTCCTTGGAGACAGTGTCGCTGTGCAGTTCAGGCTGTCCTTGAACTCACTTTTTAGCCCAGGCTGCTTCAAATTCGTAGTGATTCTTCTGCCTCAGCCTCCCAAGTGCTGGGATTGCAGGCATGCACCACCACGCCCAGCCCTTTCTTCCATTTTTACAGCCTTGTTTTCACTGCAGCCGTTTAGACTCCATTGTGAAAATTTTCCATCTTGAGAAATTACCTGATTAGCCAGGGAAATCGGTATTCAGAAAGAACAATAAGGTGCTCAGCTTACAGTTCTTTGGTACATAGTTTGAAAACCCTTTAGAGAAATTAAAAACCATCACATCTCATATCTACATGGAGGGTGTACGTTTATGTAAGTGCACATATACTCTTGCTGTGCCCATTGATGGGGGAATGAGTGAAAGAGTAAATCACGTCTTTGCTCGTGGTGGACAGAAGCAGTGGCGTGACTGGTGTGTGGACTGAGCTGTCAGTGTGTGTGTAGCCCCCGTCTCCCTTGTAGACCCCACACTGCCTTTCTTGCAATCTGATTGTGTAATGACTATCAATGGAGAAACCCGTTTTGCACTTGCTTAGTAAAAGTAAGTCTGACACTGCCTAATGAATAACAGAACTTTGTCCTAAAACATGCTAATTCAAGTTTTTAAAAGCTCATTTAACGTTTATACCAAAGGTCATGCTCTGCGGGTCTTTGTGGTGCAGAGGGTGAGGTCTGGAGGGTGGGGCACTGTGTGCACTGCTGGGGGGACACAGTACAGTGAGACAAGATGGGGTTTAACTGCATCAGTCGTGGTCACACTACCAGTGTTGTCAGGTATTTGTTCTTAATCGTTATTGTAATATATTTTCAGTCGTTTTGTTTTCTAATTTAATGCTCTTACTCTGTTGTCTGACTGTGAACTGCTAACAGTGTTAAACTTGATGTAAATAAATGATGCCCTTCAAAGGGACCGCTCTCTGCCTGTTGTCTCACAAGGTTTGCAAGTTGTGTTTTGTTTTAAATAAAAGTTGCAATATTTTATTGACAAGGTAGCCTTGAAATTGGAGTGTTTCTCCCGCGATTTTAATTGACAGGGAGTGTAAGCAGGCTACATAAAATAGATGTCTGTAAGCGGGGAGATGACCTTAGCATGCATTCCTTTTGGCACTGTTGTAGAGTGTCCTCTTGGGGATGAACCCTTGTCTTGTGATGAACTACATTTTGCACAAGGCATCATCTGGAGTCCAAGCTGGAGTACGTAAGGTAGGCTGTGTGTGTCCCCATTCTGAAGAGAACTCCAGATATGTTCTAAAAATGAGCCAAGCAGCAGTCATAGAGTAAATATAGACCCTTACAAGGAAGCAGTCTATTGTTTTTATCTTCTTTTAATTTTTAAAAATTACCTTTTGATGGACACATAAATAATAGATATTTATGGGGTATAGTGTGATCCTTGAATACAAGTGTACATTGTGTAATCATCGAACCAGGGTATTTACAGTATCTATGACCTTATACTTTTTGTATCTCTTTGTGGTGAGAGCCTTCAAAATTCTCTCTTCCAGCTGTTTTAAAATGTGTTCTTTTTCTTCTACCCGTTTTGCAGTATTCAGTACAGTATTGTTAGCTGTAGTCATTCTCCTATGCAACAGAATACCAGAATGTGCTTCTCCCATCTAACTTTGTGGTAAACCCATTGACCAGTCTTTTACTAGTTCTTATCTCTTCCTCTACCTTCTAATTTATTCACTCTGCTTCTCTGAAATTGGCTTATTTTCATACAACATATGAATGGGCCATGCAGTATTTGTTTTTCTGTATCTGACCTATTTCAGTTGACTTAATGTCCTCCAGGTTCATCAGTGTTGCTGCACGTGACAGGATTTCATTGTTGCAGTTTTTTTTTTCTCTTTTTGTACTAGGAATCGAACTCATGACCTCACACTGTGCCACTGAGCTATATCCCTGGCAGGATTTCATTTTTTATGCCTGAATAGTATTCCACTGTGTGTGTGTGTGTGTGTGTGTGTGTGTGTGTGTGTGTGTGTTTCCTTTATCATTTCATCTGCTGGTGAAAATTTACTCCTAGCTTTTGTGAATTGTGCTATAATAAATATAGGAGTGCAGATGTCTCTGACATACTGATTGCCTTTCCTTCGAATATATACCCAGTAGTGAGATTGGTGGATCATAAAGCTGTTCTATTTTAAATTTGTGTGTGTACATGTGTGAATATTTGCTCACCATTTCCAAAGAATATATGTATATCTGTTTATACATTATAATGTATTTGAAACAGTCTTGCTGAAAGTGCATTTTATTTTTAAATTTAAGTTAAAAATTTTAAACTGATACATAAAATAGTATATATATCGGACACGTGATACCGTGATACTGTAAACATTGTATGTTTAAATCAGATTAATTTATCATTTATCATTTCTTTATGGTAAAAACACTCAAAGTCCTTTCTGCTAGCTTGTCAAAATATGCAAAATGTTGTTGTCTGTAGTCACCTTACTATTCAGTAGCATACCAGAACTTCTCACTCCCATTTAACTGAAAGTTAGTGTCCATTGGTCAGCCTCTCTCCTTTCTTCCCTCCCTCTTGCCTTTCCAGCCTCTGGTACTCTTCATTCTACTCTTCTATGAGATCAACTTTAGTAGATTTCCACACAGGAGTGAGGTCACGTGGCACTTGTTTTCCTGTGCTCTTAAGGACAGTTCCATTCACATTACCATACAGGTCCTGTATTACACAATTTTTTTTGAAGGTCTCACTGTGTAGTTCAGCCTGGCCTTGAACTCACTGTGTGGCCTTGTTTTGTAATGCTTTTTGCATCTATTGAATGATACGTTTTTTGTCCTTCATTCTGTGAAATGATTTTGCATTTATTGATTTGCAGATGTTGAACCATCCATGCTTACCTAGGGTGAATTATATTTGATTACAGTGAATTTTTTTTTTTTGTCTTTTTGAGACAGGGTCTCACTATGCAGTTAAGGCTGGCCTTGAGCTCACTTTGTAGCCCAGGCTGTTCTCGAACTTACAGTGATCCTCCTGTCTTAGCCTCTTGAGTGCTGGGTTTACAGATGTGCACCACCACACCTGGCTTGTGAATGATCTTTTTAATGTTCTGTTGAATTTTGTTTCCTAGTATTTCGTTAGGATTTTTGCATTTATGTTCATTAGCGATATTAGCCCGTATTTTTCTTTTTGTTGTTGTATCCTCGTCTGGTTTTGGTATCAGAGTGATGCTAGTGTTGTACAATAAGCCTTATACAGTTAAGTTTCAGTATTTTGGAACAGTTGGAGTAGAATTGGTATTAGTTCCTTAACTGGTAGAATTCAGTATGAAGCCACCAAGTCCTTGGATTTTCTTTAATGGGCAATTTTTGTTACTAATTATTTTAGTCCTTTTCTCCTTGCTGAGACAAAATACCTGACACCCAAAGTTGAGGAAAGGTTTATTTATCTCACAGTTTGTAGAGGTTTTAGTTCATAGCTGGCTGGCTTCAAGACAGGGTGGTATTGCAGAAGGCAGCAAGCAACAAGGGACCACAGACCCTCTTTTCTGTCCCCTAAATCTTAGCCATGCTACCCACATTTAGAGTGGATAACACTCACACAGGTGGGGCACCCTTATTCCTACCCAGAACTGTGCCAAGTCAGTCAGTGGACTAATTTAGTAATCACCCTTAATTCCAGCATCAAACTCATGATCCAGCCATCTCTGAAAAAGCCCCACCTATGACTGCATCAGGTTTTGGGAAGACATCCAGACAAAAGCCATAGCACTTATTAATTACTATAGGTCTGTTAAGGTTTTGTTTCCACGGCTGGGAGGCTGAGGCAATAGGATCACCAAGTCACAGCCAGCCTGGACTACATAGGGACTATGTAATGAGTTCAGGACCAACCTGAACCACATAGAGCCTGTCATCACACACACAAAAAATATATTGTTTACTCTTAAGTCAAATCTTGGAAGGCTGTATTGTTGTAGGGCAACATAATGGGAAAATTACTGAACTCTACCTGCACCTCCCCACCCCCTTGCTGGTAGGACTACCCACCTTGAGAATGAAGCTTAGTTCCATGTTCCCAGGCCTGTTCAGGCCTGTTTGGTGCACCATGCCCCAGCGGGTATGCCAACCAGGATATTACAGATGTATGGGTAATGGTAACCATTGTCAACAGGGATGTGGTCTTAGTCTGTATATACTTAGCTCTCCCTTCACTCTTCACCACTTAGTGCTTCCCTGCATGGGTCCTGCTTTTCGGTCGCCAGCTGGCTAATAAAGGTTCTTCAGTTCTGGTTGGCACTGTCTCTGGCTCCTCGGTTTTTGTCTTGAACCCGGTACATGTATGTGGCCAGGAATTTATCCGTTTCTTCTGTCACCCAGTTTGATGGTATATAATTGCTCATAGTTGTATCATATGATCTTTTGTGTTTCTGTGATATTAGTTATATCTCTTTTCTCATGTTCCAGTCTGATTTTCTGTTTTTCTTAGTCTGGGTAAGAGTTTGTTATTATCTTTTTAAAAATACCAATATTTGTTTCATCGATCTTTTGTGTTTCTTAGGGTCCATTTCATTGATTTTTTTTCCTATGGTTATTATTTCTTTCTTGTTAATTTTGTGTTTGGTTGATTCTTGTTTTTCAAGTTCCTTGAAGTGTACAGTGTTCGTTAGGTTGTTTATTTGAGATTGTTTTGAGGTAGGCATTTATTGCTACAGAGTGCTCTCTTAGAAGGGGCATGGTGAAACAGGCACATAATCCCAGCATTCAAGAAGCCAAAGAAGGAGGATCACTGCCAAATTCAAGGCGAGCCTGCATTACATAGCAAGACCCTGTCTCAACCAAAATAATAATAATAATAATAAATAAAGTTTTCTCCTAGGACTGCTTTTGCAGTATCACATAAGTTTTGGTGTGTTTGTTTTAATTTTGTGTCAAGAAATTTTTACATTTCCCTCTACTTTCTTCATTGGCCCATTAGTTATTCCAGAGCATGTTGCTCAGTTCTATATATTTGTAGTTTCCAAAGCCCCTGCCCCACATTGATTTCTAGCCATTCTGATCAGAAAAATTACTTGAGCCAGGCGTGGTGGCACATGCCTGTAATCCCAGCACTCGGGAGGCTGAGATGGGGAATCTCCATGAGTTCAGAGGCCAGCCTGTGCTGCATAATGAGTTCAAGGCAGCCTGAATCACACAGTGAGATCCTCTCAAAAATAAATAGAAAAAAAATTACTCGATATGATTTTCAGTCTTCTTAAATTTGTAAGGACTTGTTTTGTGGTCTAAGACATGATGTGTCCTGGAGAACGTCCCATGTGTAGTTGGAAAGAGTGTGTTCTGCAGCTACTAGATGGAATGGTCTATAAATGGGTGTTAGGCCATTTGGTGTAGAGTACAGTTTGAATACAGTGTTTTCTTGTTGACTTTCTTGTCTGATCTGTCTATTGCTCTAAGTGGGGGGCTGAAATCCCCTACTAGTTTTGTATTGCAGTAAGTTTCTCCCTTTAGATCTGTTCATGTTTGCTTTATATAATTTAGGTGTTCCAGTGCTGGATATATACATATTTAAAATTGTTATATTCTCTTGAATTGACCTTTTATTGTTGTGTAATGACCTCTTTGTTTCTTTTTAGGGTTTTTAATTTTAAAAAATATGTGTGTGTGTGTGTGTGTATATACTCCTCTTGGTTTCCATTTGCATGGATTATCTTTTTCCATTCCTTCACTTTCAGTCTGTGTGTCCTTGCTACTTGGAACCTAGACAGAGGCCTGAATTGGAACCTCAGCTATCTGACTTTGTTCACCTACCCGCCATCAACAGTAAGAGAAAAGCCCATACAAAAGGAAAACTATTCTCAAGCTAGCCAAATCAGGAGGGGAGCTAGTCTGCCACCCTCAAAAACAGAAGCTTGCAGGAGAGATAGGATAAAAGTGAGGAAATAGGGACTGTAGATTTGCCCAGGCTTTGTCCCACCAGCTGAGCCAGAACAATGCTGAAAGGCTGGTTCTGTTGAAACTTCCTTGGTGCCAGGGCTGAGGGTTGCAGTTGTCACTGTGAGTGTGAGGAAGCTCGACAGAGAGCTTAGCTTTATAATCCTAATTTTTAAATCTTTTCAGTTTTATTCTTCACAGTGAAATGAGTCTTGAAGCTATTGTTAGATCTTGTTTTTTAATTGATACAGCCACTATCTTTTAATTGGGAAATTTAGTCCATTTACATTCAAGGTAATTACTAATAGGTAAGGACTTACCATTCTTTTGGTGCCTAGTTTACTGAATGGGAGATGATTGTTTTCTAGAGTATTCATTTTTGGAAGTGGACACAAGGCATCTTCTGGAGCTCAGGCTGGTGTATACAAGGTAGGTAATGTCTGTGTGCATTGTGTGTCTCCAATAGGAGGGGACTGTAAAGGGAAATTTAATTCTCTCAAAACCATTCTGAGGGAAACTCTAAAGAAGTTCTAAAACTGTTTTGAGCCAAAACAGTATTAATAAACTATAGGCCCTCAAAAGGGAACATTATGTTCTTGTTGGTTGGCTTTTTTTTTTTACTTTGTATTTTTAAAAAATTATGAGTTACTGCTTTTAGAAGTTACCTTAATTAGGTACAGGTAGACTACACATAGGTGATAGACATTAGGCTAATTAGAATGTGTTTACGCATTGGTTATCTTTTTGAGACAGAGTTTCACTATGAAGTTCAGGCTGGCCTCCAACTCACAGAGATCCTCCTGCCTCAGCCTCCTGAGTGCTGGGATTATAGGCATGTTGCACCACACCCAGCTTAAGCATAGATTTTACACCTCTGCATTCCCTTTTAGATCCTCTTCTCCCATCCATTTTCAATTGAGTTTAAGACGTATTGTTTTTAAATCTTCCAGAAAGAACTTCACATTGTGATCTTCTCCCTCTTAGTATTGTCACATTATCCATACCTGATCTAGCATTTGCTAAGGAAATTAGTTCTAGAAACACAGACCTAATAAAAGTACAGAAGCTAGAGTCAAATTTCCTGGGGTTGAATTATCCACAGACTGGCTAACTTTGTAACTTTGAGCAAGAAATTTACCCCAGTTTTATGAAGTTTGTCTTTATTAAACATCTTGCAATATTGTTTTATAACATATATTTCTAAAACTCTGGGAATTTTCCAATTATAGTGACGAGAGGAACATGTTTTGTTATTCACAATCCCTTTTCATTCCTACCAGAGTTTGTACTCATGAGTTGACTCCTAAAGAATGGGAGATGGTTGCAAGACGAAGCAACCGTGTGATTAGAAGTTTGGAACTTCCCACCTCATACCCCTACTTTTTTTTAGCCCCACTCTCAGCAGGGAAGAGGGCCTGGAGATTGACTTGATCACCAGTGACCAATGATTACTCACTTGTGAATACATAAAACTTGAACAAATGATGAGTTTCAGAGAGCTTCCAGGTTGGTGAATACATGGAGATGCTGGGAGGGTGGAAACTCAAAGAGAGCACGGAAGATCTGCAGTTACTGAGTTCTGGGGTTCTGGGAACTCAGGACTACATCTAGAGATTCTTTCTAGGTTCTTGTTCTGAGCAAAGAGCTGGACAAAAGCAAAAAAGATAGCAAAGTTTTACATTTAGTAAAGGTAGGATAGAAATACCCACTACACAAAGAGTGGCTAATTTAAGTAGGAAAAGCACACTGCAGGGTGAGAATGGGCCACTGTGGAAAAGAGCACAGTGGCCAAGAACTTAATGGAGGCCATCTCTTGTATCTCCCACTCCTCAGGCTGACTGATAGGATGGTCTAGGCCATCCTATCTAAAACCTGCTTGAGTTCTCATGAGAACTGAAGACCATTCTCTGTCCCAGGTGCAGGACTTTTGGAACTGATTTTCTGTGCATGCCCTGGATCTCCTTCACTGGCAGGTCACGCCCACTTGCTCAGCCGGTTTGCCATGCCCAAATCTGCCTCAGCACCACTGCCAGACCCAGAGTGCTCTGCCCTATGCAGCTCTTCTATCAGCTGTTCCTGAGTTGTACCCTTTGTAATAGGCTGCCAACAGTGTGTGAGTTCTGTGCAAATTATCCAACTTGCAAGGGGTCATGTGTTAACTGTGTGGACAGAGCTCATGGTTCCACAAACATTCAAGAATCAAGTCACGAACCAAAGAGGAGCTTAGGAGAGTTTTCATCAGAAACAAGAATAGCTTCTGGATTTCCAGGAGGGGTTTTGAGTGTGTGGCCCTGTGGCTCCTTGATCCCGAGCTAATGATAGATAAGTAAGCCACCCATCACAGGTGGCTCTGGATTTAAAATGACTGATTGGAAATCAGGCTCTCTGCCCTTTTCTTCAACATGTAGGGTTTAAAGGAAACGGATTTTTAGAGGGGGAAAAATGGATTATTTCATTCTTTAAATTCCTTAAAATTCAGGAGCTCAGTAGAGAGTGGTGGAAACTCCCTTTAGTAGGGAGGGGGCTGCATTCATTCATCTTTGGTCCTAGTTTATTATCTTATTTTAATTCTTAACAATGTGGCTGATCACCCAACTATCTCAGACCCTTCCCCTAGCTAGCTAGCTGCCTTACTCATAAACTAACTAGATTCACTGTTTTCTACAATGGGAACCCTCGTTTCTAGCCAACTTGGACAGAAGCTTGGGTAACCTGGGGACCCATCACTTGCAGTTGGCCGAGGTGAGTGGCAGTCTTTAGCCTGAGCCCTTGGCCTCCACTGATCTCAGGGAGTTGGGCTTGGGGTTGAGAAGGTAACTTCAGGGTTGGTATCCGCCAGGAACTGGAGACTGGCTTGGTATGGAAAGCTCACACCTTGGTATATGTAGGGGAAAGTAGTTTTTCCTTACATATCTGAAGCTGTGTGTCCTGACCACTATCACAAAGATTAAGTCATTAAATCCTCCCAGCAACCCTATGAGGAATGCAGTTACACCTGAATGGAAGCTAAAGTTAAAATGGGTTAAGTGGCTTTCTTGGTGTCTCTCAGTGGTAAGTGGTAGAAACACCACTCCGACCCAGACACGCTGGCTTGAGAATGTGTCTGAAACCAGTGTTCTGCTACTTGTCTTTGGCCCTGAGGTGGAAGTTCAGACCTGTATTCATGACACCAAACATTGCTGGTCAGGCTAAAAGGATGTGTTTTGTGCATCTGAGACTTCTCAATACAGACCGTACCTCTAAAGTATGTATTTAGGGTTCACAGCTGAGTGTGTATCAGCGCTGGGCCACAGCTGGATGCTTTTTGACAGGTGCTGTCTGGACTGAAGATGGTGAGCCAGCAGCTAAAACCGGCCCCATCTGACTGCACAGTTAGACCAAGTTTACTCATGTACCATGAGTGGAGTGAACTACGCTCGTTCAACTCATTTGAGTATGTATTTGAGAATGATGCTTGAGCCAGGTACTTCCTAACCTTGAGGCAGTTACTTGAGTACTTGAACACAATAAAAATGTTAAATGGAGGAGACAGAAATGTTCCATTTTAGAAGGGCTAGAGGTGAGAGGTTTGAAGAGGGCATTAAATAAGAGAGGACATGAGATAACAAACACAAAAGACAAGTGTGTTATTCCAAAAGTCCAGAAGGGAAGGCCAAGAAATGAGGAAAACATGGGAAGTGTAAAGCTACACATTGTGATTTAATCCTCAAAAATGATTTTTCCCTTTAAAGCTGGGAGTGTAGGAGTAAATGTTTTCATATGTAAGAGCACTATGCCTTGGAAACCTCTTCAGTAAAATTTTGTTATGACCCAGCTCAGCTAATATGGTCCCCAAACAAATCTCAAACATACTCTGCCAGCAGTGTGGGTGTCAGCATCCACCTCCATCTCCATCAGCCCCCATCAAGATTACCTGGCATTTGAAGTTTTGCTAAGTGAGCACAATTACTAGATCTCAGTAAGAAAATAGGCCAAACGTGTTTTCAAAAATACAAAATTTTAATCTTTACATATGACATAATCACTTATGTCAAGGCCCCCAATTTCAATTTTTTTTTCAATCTGCAGACCAGAACAACACGCACGTGATTTTAAAGTATCTTCCTCTGTGCACTTTTCCCTTTAGCCTAATACTCTGCTGATCCGTGATTCCACTCACAAACAAGCAGCTCAGCTTTCTGAGAGTGATATCTTGAGAACCAGCCTACTTAGCTTGCAAACTCATGTTCTACTCCCCTCTACCGGGCCACAGAACTTCTTTCTTCTCTCTAAACGAAGAATCCTGCAGCCTTGGGAGCACAAAACCCAAGCCAGTCATCTGCCAGTAAGAGCTCCAGGGCCAACGAGACCATCATAGGGCTGAACAAGCCCTTGGAATTTGCTGATCTCCTTCTGGCTTTTCCAGCTTCCTGGCCTACATTTTGGAGTGTGGGTCTTTAAGGCACTGAATGATTTTAAGAACTGATTCTGGTTCCGATGTCAGCCTTTCCTTTTATACACTGGTTGTGCGTTAGCCATTGTTGGATGCCAGCAAGTCATCTGGCAGGTCCCAGAGTTTTGTTAGTGGAGCACGGCATCTTCAGAAGTCTTCACTGAGCCTTCAAGGCAGGAAGTAGTTAATTCTCTGGGAAATAGATTTGCATCCCTGGGAAGAGAAGAGTTTTTCCTCCCTGGGAACATAGGTCATCATCTTGGCCACTTCATCCAGGATCTCTCCCGTGTACTGGAGCTCCTGGCTCAGGAAGGCATCGCGTGCGCACAGTCTCACGTGACGGTACTCCAGGGGCAGGAAAGGGACAAAGAAGTCAATCAGGTTTTCCTTCACGAGACGGCTGTGGCCAAAGCCACTCTCTGAAATCAAGACCCAAAGTTACATGAACTCTTAACTGGGCAGAACCCAGCTGGAGTTTTAAGGTGTCCTTGAATCTAAGGCCTGGGCAAGACCTGATCTCAGCTCTAGTGGGGCTGTCTGCAAACAGCCCTTTCAAAGCATTTGCTGAAAAGTTCAGGCTTTCTTTGGCACTTTTGTTTTGCCACTAAAAACTGACAGACACAATTATGACATGGCCTGAGGGTCTCCAGTGAGTGCCCTGGCCACCTCAGAAGCACGTAATCAGCACACATGCTAACCATCAGAGGCTTATGTCCCGCCTGGCTGGGAGTCAGCCACTTACCAGTGGACGCCATAATTTCAGCCTGGAGGTGGGGCCGCAAGTGTTCCATTGTAATCTCTTCCCGGGCCTGTCCAGCCTTAAGCAAATGCAGGACCGCCTCATTGATGACATTGCCTCCAAGGTTACTGAAAGAGATGAGATTGTTGGCAGGTGTCTACTTTTATGCTTAACTGAAGCCCATCATTCACAGATGCCTGAAAGAATGGAGGCTGAGGGGCCAGGATCTTCCATCTCCAGCAAGTCACATCACAACCCAACAGTCTACAGAAAAGACACTGCCTGTTTTGCCATCCACCCCCACTTCAACACTTAGGAGACTCTTCAGGGGGCACAAGGTTCTTTCCCTCGAGTTCTGTGTGATAACGAGGCCCATGTGTGTACGAGATTCCAGGACAGTGTGGCAAGTACTAATGGCAACTAAGCAACTAAGGTCTAGGCAGACAGCTTCAGGGAGGATGTGGCGTCTGAGCAGATCCACACTGAGTAGTGATCATCAGACCTGAGGAGGGCAGGGTGCACGTCCCAGGACCAATGCATCACAGGCCATGGGGACCAGGGGCTGGAGGAACACAGCGTAAGAGGTCAGCCAAGCCTGGAGGAGGAGGCCTTCATGCGCCGTGTGCATAAGGTTTAGCGTTTGGGCCATAGAGGAGGGCTGAAGAGTTTTAAGCGTGGGGTTGCAACCTAATCAGCTGTGTGTCCTAAGACAATCATTCCAGGGCCACAGGGTTGGAGAGGCACAGAATGGCTGCAGAAAGGTAAGCCCAGAGCTTTCTGCTAACAGTCCGTGTTTCGAGGTGATGAAGAGAAGGAGAGCGTTAGTTCAGGAAACACCGCTGAAAGGGTGGATGTTGCAACGGATGAACATGAGAAGTGAGAAAAAGGCAAAACAAACCAAAACCAAAAACAAACAAAATGTCACGGGTTACTTGCTGCTGCTGCGCTTGACGGGAGAGGGCTGGAGATGAGGCTGGTTTCATGTCTTTGAGTGTTGTCCCTGCCTCTCTAAGGGCTGTGATGTCACGAGTAGAAAAGAAGGGGTAAGGAGAAAAGAGGAGCCCAGAGAACCAGCCCCTGAGAAGCCGGAGAAGGACAGAGACCTGCAGCTGCCCTGCCCCGTACCCTTCTCTCCAGTGGCTGTGGCCCCTTAAACCAAGCCTTGCCTGCATCTCCCCGCTGCTTTTCCTACATGGCCAACAGAATGAGGGGGTGTAATAATGAGGGACTAGGGAGGGCAGGCCTAACGCTAAGGACAGGGGACCAATACTCCTTTCCTATCTCTCCTCACAAATTGTGGAAGCCCTTTGACAGCCTTCACTGTAGTAACCCATTTCTTTGCTCACTTAGCATCTGAGTATGCCCTGCGGGCCAGGCCCCCGGGATTCAGGGAGGAGCTGGGTGGGGACCTTCCTTGCCTGCCCACCTCCCTTGCTGGGTGGAAAAAGCCTGGGGCAGACATGCAGGGGCGGCCAGGTTGCCTAGCCAAGGGCTGCAGGGACCCCTTCCTTAGGGATCAATGTGCCAGGGCCACGAACCAGCAGAAGCAAGGACAGTCCCCATTCCTGCTCGAGGTCAGCTGCTCGGCCAGACCTCCCAGATGCCTGCGTCACCTGTGTGCCGAAAAGCTGCTGCCTACTCCCGCCTCTGCCTCCACGAAGTCTGCAAGGCGGGTTATCTGGGCCACAACCGCAGAAGCAAGGGCAGGTCCGCCCCATGCGGGGGATGGCCCCATCCCGTTCCCTGCAGGACACAGAGGCAGGGGGGACCTGTTTCCAATGGCATGGGCTGGTGGCCAGGCCTCCAGGGTGAGAAAGATTCCTCGGCTCATTCACCCAGCCCTGGGCACAGACCCCAGTGCCTTCCTCTTTCTACCCAGAAAAGCACCACCTTTAAGCTGCTTGAGAACAGGAAGCTTAGCCTAGTTATCCCTGTAACCCCAGTGCCTAACAGAGCTCGCCACACCACAGGCACCCTGCCCCCTCTCCAGCGCCCCTCCTGTTTTGTCCCCTATATGATGTCTTCTTCCCCCACCACGTTACAGGCCTTACCTGCCAATGTTACTCGGGAGCCCTGTCCCTTCGCCCCAGGCCCCAACTCCTCAGGGCTTCCACTCTGGCACCAACATGCCACCTGCAGACAGAACTTGCCTTCCCGGAGCACCTCACCGGGCCACCTGCTAACTGCCCCAAGGGGCCAGAAAGCACCCCTATTTGCCAGCCCTCTCCTCCGGCCTGGGACAGGTCAGCGTCTCACCTCGCCAGCCCTTAACCCTAGACCCCAAAGGGACAGGACTAAAGGCCTCTCCAGAACCGGCCATCACTGAGAACCCCCAGGAACAAACTTCAACAGCTCCTAGTCCTTGCAGAAGGAAAGAACAGGTACAGATTGAATCGCAGATCTCTTTAAGCCTTAGCCTCCTGATTTGTAAGGTGA
Source organism: Cuniculus paca (assembly GCA_004365215.1). Taxonomy (NCBI): domain Eukaryota; kingdom Metazoa; phylum Chordata; class Mammalia; order Rodentia; family Cuniculidae; genus Cuniculus; species Cuniculus paca. The sequence continues at coordinate 4,453 of RJWT010008242.1, read as the reverse complement.
GAATTACTGTGCTTGGTCATTAAAGAGCAGCCAACAGATGCACACTGAGCACTTTCTACATGCTGAGGTACATGGCCACGAATTAGCCAGATTTGTACAGTTCTTTTCATTTCTCCATTACTTCAGGTCAAAGAAAACAAATTAGTTTTCCCCTTTTAGCTTCAATAGCTCTGATCGCTGGTCTCACCACTTGACCCCACTCCTGGAGCTTTCTGTACTTGGTAGAAATGGGGAAAAGTAGTCAATGCTAGTTTTCTAGTAACCAGATGTAGGCAGCCTGATTCTTCCCACCGAGACCGGGTGCCCTCACCCACCACACACGAAACTTCTGCTCCAACCGCCACCTCTGAAACCAAGCCCCTGCTCCTAAAAACTGTTCCAGCTGTTCTTCAAGACACAGGCTCAGAACTTGCGACCAAGCTACAGTGACAGGGGGAGGAGGAGTGAGAGCCTAGATGAGACGCGGGCAGCTGTCAGCAGTTACGGGATGGACCAAAAAGATCCACCAGCTCCACCTGGCGGTCCCGGCTAGTACAGCCACTTACTCCTTTTTCCTCCCTCTAGGCTGCTTAAATTCGTGTGCTGCCAACCAATGCGGAAGACGTAAGCTTCTCGGGGGGCCCGGGGCACCCTTTGATACAGCTCACTCTCACTGTGAAAAAGCGGATGCCAGGGTGTTGGCGTCTGTATACTTGGGCAGCGAGTCCTCACCCTAACCCATCTGTCATCAGACGCGTGAGAAGGCGGCCACCGGCGCCTCATTTCAAACAGCTGGTTGCGGGTACTTTGCAGGATTAAACTGCATGCCTTCCCCTAGGGTGACTTAGTCGTACTAGCAGGTTTTCTTCTTTTTGGGGGGTACCAGGGATCAAACTCATGACCTCGCGCTTGCCAGGCAGGCCCTTGTGCCGCTGAGCTAATTCCCTGGCCGCATACCAGTAGTGTAAATCAGCTGTACTCTGTGAATCCTCATCACGAAGAGGGAGAGAAACACTGAGGTCCACTGTAGAAATCCAGCTCAGAGACTCAAATCCCAAGGTGTCCTCCCCACCCATTACTAGGGTACCGGAGCATCGCCGGGTTAGAGCAGCAGCCACTCTGGGGGTGCCCCGCCGGGGGCGGGGAGGTATAAATGGCTGTGGCTTTGTGCATCCCATGACTTCTTGTTGGCGGGAGACCTTCGTACAAGGCCGCATCTTCAAGCCCCTGTCCCAAGCGTGCGTCCTCCTCCCTGCCTCCCGGCTCAGCCGCTTCATCCGATGGTGCAGTGCAGTCTCGCAGGCTGCCTTTGCACCAGGCCCTCACCCCGGATGACTGGCTGTGTGTGGCTGTGTGGCCTCGGGGAGTCCACCAAGGCCGGGTCACACGGGAAAACGCGGGACTGCGAGGGGACGGAGGGCACTGCCAGCTGGCCCACGACCGAAATGCTGCAGAGGCAGATGTCTGTCTAGAGACCGCTGGTCGGGGTCACGTGAGGCGTCCTGGCCCAGGCGAGCGAGGGCAAGGGTTTTCCAGGTGGAGGCACAGACAGCAAGAACAGCAGGAGCAGCGTCCGTGCAAAAGGAGCCCCGACTTCGGTCGCCAGGCTCCGCGCGGTCGCTGGGAAGGGCGGGATTCTGCAGCAGCGGCCGAGCATCCCGACTCCCACGCGGAAGGCCCGGGTGGGGAAGCCGTAGGCACAGGTGACCCCTCCACGCAGCCCCGCGGCTCAGAGCTCCACCTAGGAGGCGAGCGGTGTGGACGCTGGGGCATGGACTAACTGAAGACGCTCGCGTCGTGTCGGGCTGCTCTTTTCTCTTAAATCCCTTCCGGGGCTTCGGCCCTACCTCCTCACCCGCATCATCCCGCACAGTCTCGCACCAGCTTCACGCCCCCGGAAGGACGTGGAAACCCCGCTCAGCGATGACAGCCTGGTCCATCCTGCCCTGAGGGTCGGCACTGAAACAAGGCCAGCCCTCATGCTTGCCAGGCCTGGGTGAAATCACGCCCTTCCCCATTCCCATCAGCTGCGCCCTAAAACCCCAGAAAACCCACCTGCAGTTGAGTGCTTGCAGAAGTGAGGGTAGAATGGGATGGGGGATTGTCTGACTCCTACTGAGTCTATAAGAAGCTTTGCAAAGCGTTCAAGATGGACCCTCCATAAAAAGACAGTTTAGACTAGGTGTGAACATGCACACCTGTGATCTCCGTGCTTGCGAGGCTGGGGTAGGAGGACTGCCACGAGTTCAAGGCTGGCCTGGGCTACACAGTGAGTTCAAAGTCAGTCTATACATAGCGAGACTCTATGTCAAAAAAAAAAGTTAAAATTTAAAAAAGAATAATAAAGCGAAACAAAAGGCCAGGCATAGTGGCACATGTCTGTAATTCCAGCACTTGGGAGGCTGAGGCAGGAGGACTGCTGCAAATTCAAGGCCAGCCTGGGCTACAAAGTGAGTTCAAGGCCAGCCTGAACTGTATAGTGAAACCGTCTCAAAAAGACAAAAAAACAAAATAAAATAAAGAGTTGGACAAGTTATTTCTAAGTTTGCATCCTGCAAAGCCATTTCAAGAGTCTGGGGTAACACAGATCTTGCAGGGCAGTATTGCAAATTCAAATTCAACTACAAGTGCTGAGAATGAGGGTGCTGTTTATTCAACACCACACCTGAATTTTAGCCCCGGCCTTCCTCTGGTCAGAGATCTTCCAAGGCTGCAGGAGGGACGGGCAGTGTGGGATTAGTGGGACACTTACTCCATCCTCTGCTGCCTTCCTTGGGAATTTTCAAGGATGGTTTGTACTTGCTTTTCAGCTATGGGGCTGACTTGAAAACAGAATGCCCTCCTCAGGGCTCTCGGAGGGAGCTTTGTACTGATGGGCAGCTCCGGCCTGAGCTTTGGAGACCCTCAGAAGTGCTTGTGGGTGGTCCGGGCAGAAGCAGGGAAAGCTCAGGCAAGCAGCTGGCTCCTCTTCCCCAGCCACAGCTTGTGTTAGTTTTTCCTGAGCTTAGAGTGGGAAAGCCCCCCCCCACCCCGCTCACCCATGTCCTCCCCAGCCCAGCTGTCAGACCTCACCTGAGGAAGAGAAAGATGGTTCTTGGAGACTTGGTCCTGTGGCCCTCACGAGCCCTGCGCTCCAAGTGTGGTCCGAGGAGCTCCAGCAGCTCCGGGTGCAGCTTCTCGGCCTCATCAAAGATGAACAGGCTCTGGTGGCAGCGCTGCTGCGTCCCCTGGATTTGGTCTGTCAGCAGCTCCTGCACAGGACACAGGGAGCTAATGGTCCTGGGGCACGGTCTACCTTGAGTCACAAGGGCTGGCGAAGGCCCCAGTTTCCCCCCGGCATCTGCAGTGTACTGCCTGGCACTCAGCGCACCCCCTGGAACAAGCCTGGGCCCAGGCTTGCGCACCTCACATAACAAGCTTCCCAGGTGCTTCTCCCAAACCCCTGGCTCTGGCAGAAGCACCTAGGGAGGAGCCTGCTGGCCTGGGCACAGGGCGCACCTCCAGCATGCTCTTCCCGCTCCAGGACTGAGCCCCATCCTGGAACTAATTGACAGCTCACACTCCCTAGGGATGGAGTTGGACTTCTCTGTGGGGGTGACAGGCAGGACAGGTTCCAGGGCCCAGAGGCAGGCACAGTGCCCCATGCTCCCACCCACTGGCACAGGCTGGGCCGAAATCTCAAGGGACCGGGCTTGCTGAGGCCTGGTTGGTCCCAGCCGGCCTATGACTTGGGGCTCCTGCACAAGTAGGTTCCCAGCACAGGCAAAAGTAAACATCAAGGCCAGGTGTGGTGGCGCATGCCAGTAACCCCAGCACTCAAGGCTGAGGCAGGAGGATTGCTATGAGTCTGAGGTCAGCCTGGGCTAGAGAATTCAAGGGCAGCCTGAACTACAAAGCAAGATCCCATCTCAAAAACAAACCCGAAACCCCCCAAAACAAAAATAAGATTAAGGTTTCTTCTTCTTTTTTAACCTAAGGACATTTTATTCATTTGATACTTTAGTTAATTTGAAGGATTTGTGTGAAAAAGAGGCTTCTTTGCGGACAAGGAATGTATTATGTGGGGTCAGCTCCCTGTCCATTGCTGACCTTTCTGGAGTCTGACTTCAGCCCCCAGGCACCTAAGCACATGGGTGTGAGAGCGCATCCGTTTTCACAGTGGAGAACCTGGAACCTACAGCAGTTTTAGCACAGGCAGAGCCACAATTCTTCCTAGGAAAGCCCAGCTGGTCAGCCACCTGCCTGTAGGCCGCTGGGGTACAGAACAGTATTCCCTGCGCCTGCGCCCAAAGCCATGCACATTGCCTGGTGACTCGGGCAATCGCTGCCCTCAGGCTCATGGAATCGTCCCAAGTTAACACTCTTCAAATATGAGAACCGAAAGCCAAAGAGAGGGGTGGTCTTGCTGTGACGGGAGTTTGCTAATTTTCAGTACTACATGTCTACATGGGAAAAAGCTAGACGTAGCAGAAAA
>RJWT010008241.1:0-26550 GCA_004365215.1 Cuniculus paca | reverse complement strand
AAATGATCTATGAGGTTTCTGACTCCCCACAATTTTAGCCTTCACCAGAGACCTACAGTTATTTCTCAGTGGATTGCTGAGGGCACCATCACTATTTCACCTCTTCTTGCTGGCATGAGTCGTTACTTTCCTCTGTCCCCCAATGATACCCTGTTTTAGAAAGCTAAGTTACCCAGGTGAACCATAATGCACACACATGCAAGAGTTGGCAAGAAAGATGAGGGTGGAAATGGACAGATAGCTCTTTCCAGGGATGGAGGCCAGGCCTTCATTTGGGGACTATTTCCCTCCAAGTTGGAGATGTCCTTGGGACAACTTGGTCCTTTGTGGTGAGCTACAAGGGTGTTTTGGGGATGGCCCAGGAAATCTCCCAGTATTTCCTCTCAGGGATGGTTTATTGGTGGATTGTGGTCAACCCATCACCTTCCCTTTTGGTAAAATATCAAGGGATCACCTCTATCATTACCAAGTAGAGACGGGGGTTAATTTATCCCTTTGTCAAGGCACTAACTCTCCCCTTTCCTTCCCTGTAGCAAGAGAACAGGTAATGCCTTGAACTTGACCTCACATTCTTGGTCTGACTAGCAGGTTCAATCATCCTAGAATGTCCTTGAACATCTGAAGAAGTCTCTGTCCTTCCTCTGGCCACTGGGAGGTGGGGTAGAGGGCTCAGCTGAGGCTCTTAGTCGCATAAGCAATCTGGTTACCATTTAGTTTAGTGGATCTCGAACTGATGGGAGAAGAAAGGGTTCCTGCCTTTGAGAACTATTTTTATTTTTACTATTGCTAACTCATTAGAGAAGATTTTACTTCTTTTTTCCGTACAGAGTGGGAACAAATGGGGTGGGGGAAACGCTGAAGGGTGAAACCCTAGCTCTCAGTGTCTGCCTTCTATTTTCCTTGCAGCTTTGGCCCAAACGGGGTTTCCCCAACCAAATATGTCTGCAATAAAGAGGACGAAAGAGAGTAGTCCAAACCACGAGGTTGGTTCTGGTCCTTGGTCTCAGTCCCCAGGACTGTGGCTCACAGAACACTCTCATGATCCAGGTTCCAAATGCCTTCTAGGGCAACTCCTGAGATTCCAGGGTTGAGACTAGCCCCTTGTCCCCATCCAGCCTTGTCCTAGGGGGCTCCCTGACCCACCTGCCTGGCCTTCACCATGGTACTCATTTGTAGCCAATCCCTCCTCCTCTGTATCCCACTTCCCCACCACCCAGTTCAGCCCATGCAACTCTAGCGGTAAAGTCAGCTTTCCTGTCTTTTGAGAAAAAAAAGATAATTTGCAGATCCTCTTTGGTTCACCTGGGGCAACAGGCTCAGTGGCAGACTAAGTTAAATTCTCTTTACCACTGGGTTGAGGCTCTGACCTGCCTGGCAGACTATGGGCAGGGGGTAAGGGACTTCCTCCCCTGCAGAGCACAGTGAGGGGTTCTTGGGGCCCCCGGGACTCAGGGGTTTTTATGCTGGCAGAGCCCACCTCATTTAGTAAAGATTTTAGGCCGGAGAACAGCATAAAGGATATCACCCAAAGGCCTGTCATGCACTGGTGAGACACCTGAACTCAGGAATCCCAGCAGGGTCTTAGCTTTTCTATCTTACCCCAGGCCTGCTGGCCTTGACCTGCAAGCCTGTTCCTACCGGGACCCAGGACTCCCATCGATCCAGTCATGTCTGCTCCCCTTGAGCTTGTAGGTGCTTCATTTTGCCCAGGCTAGGCCTCCACAGCCTCCGAAATCTGCTGGACTGGGGCAGATCTTGCTCTTCCCGGATGAAGACATAGCCTGGTCCACCCCTGACTGTGGGACTCCTTTCTAACGGGGTGAAGGAGTTGGAAACCAAGAAAGACTCCCGCATGCAATGCTCAAGCCCAGGCTACCAGAACCTGCTTGCAGCAGCAGAGACGACTCGGTCAATTGTATGTCCTGGGCCTTCCAGCACCCGCGGCTGCGGCCACTACCGCGACCGGCGACCGGCCCTGACCGTGGAGGCGGTAGCTCCGAGGACTTGACCTTTACCGCGCGAAAGACGAGCACGCTCTGTGCGGCCAGGAGGGGGGCGCGGCGGCTCCAGCCTCTTCCACCCAATAGCAGCCCTGGCAACCCACGCGGGCCGCGCGCTCACCCTCATTCCCACCTCCATTTTGTGCAGTGTCCGCAGCAGGCGGGGGAAACAAAGCCCCCGGCACTGCTCTCAACACCTCCCCTGTCAACTCCTGCCCCTGACCTGCGCGGTCAGAAGGCCCAGGACCACAGTCGAGCAGTCTAAGACCTTCTCCAGGCCTCTTCTCTCGCCTGACCCTTCGGGCAGCGCCTGGGTACGACTCGGTGGCAGCCGGCCTCCACCGGGGCTTAATTCCAGTGCTCTGCTCGGGGTCCTGGCGTCAGGCTGCGGGGCGCGCGGGTCTTCGGCCAAGCCGGCGTCGCCCGCCGAGGCGCGGGGACGGAAGGCCCTGGCCGGCCGCGTCCCAGCCCAGGTGGAGAACGCGCTGCCGGTGTCCAGCCCGCGCTCCGCTCCCTCGGACCTCATCCCACCGGTCAGCTCCGGGCTCCGAAAGCGGAAGTCTTTGGTCGAGAAAAACATGGTTTCTTTTCAGCCCGTCTCAAAAGCCCTTTTAGAGAAAATGCTCCTGTCAAGTTTTATTTCCCGTTGCAAACCACCTTCCATGCTGCCAAGAATTAAGACCAGGAGAGATTAAATACCCGATTATCCTCTCGGGGCGGGAGGGGTGTGGCGGAGAAGGGGGCTCCAGCGCGAAACCTTCCAGTGCAGCAGCGCGGGTGCCCAGCAGACAGCGCCCCGAGAGCCCGCCGGGCCCGCGGTGACGTCAGCGGCAGCCTCGGGGCGTCGCGCCGCGCGGGTCCCGGGCCTGCAGTGCCCGCCTCGGGCTCCTCCGCCTCGCCGTCCTGCCGAGCCGCCGCCCGGCGCCGGAGCCGTCGGAGCGCGGCCCTCTCTTCGAGGGTCGGAGCCTCCATTTCGGACAGGGGGTTCCTGTGGGCGCGCGAGGATTTGGGGCCGCTCCTCTGTCCCGAGGGGGGCGCCCCGGGCCTCCGCGCGTCCACACCCGCGCCTGAAGGAGGCCTGCGCCGCCGCATGACCTCTGCGAAGCTTTGAAAATCGCACACATCGTTGTGATTATTTCTGCCCGGTGGACTCAGCTCTTCAGCTGCGCGACGGAGTCGGACGGAATGAAATCGACTGTGGCAGGGTCTTGGCTGCTTTTACGGAGGGATTTTTTTCCCCCCTGCGCGAGCGACTTTCTTGTCCTCCCTTTAAAATAAAATTTAAAATGGCAAACTCCTCTCAGGCGTTCGTCTGCGCGAGTGAGATGCGTGAGGCTTGGGTGGGTCTTTTCAGAGAATGAAGCCGGTCGTTACTTACCCGGCGGCCCGAACAGATGAAAACTTAATTAGCGTTCCTGTCCTAAAACGTAGGCATAAATCTCCCCAGGCCTTTTGGATAACGCTACATCTTTGCTTATGAAAAATGGGATGGGAGCAACTCGCTGCACATTTCTCTGATTCTCCAGGACTTGGGCTGCTGACACGCGTTCGATCAAGTTTAAAGGAATGCGCATAAATCAGCGAGCCCCTAGCGTCTCCTCCATAGAGCTCTTCAAATCTAGAAAGGCGCCTCTGAACCCACCGGGTCTGGGGATTAGCAGTCCCGGGCGGCCTCCTTCTGGGCTCGAAACTGGGGGATTCGAAGAGAGAAGGGGAGATGCCGCATCTTCACCCTGCCCTCCAAACACACAGGGCAGGGTAATAGGCCATGTCTATTCTACAGTGAAATCTGATTACCCGCACACAAATGTATCCTCCTCAGCTGGGTTTCTTCGCTACCTCCTGGTGAATTTCTCAGAAAATATTTCAATTAGGTTGAATCTTAAAAATCAATAATTTCCTTTTTCCAACTTCCTTAATTTTTCTTTCTCTTTCTGTTAAAAAAGCCAATTTAAATGAATGGCTTCAACTGTGCATCTGGGAGAGACAGTAGCGAAATAAATACACAGTGACATTTTACAATCAACCACTTAAATTAATAAATTTGACAGTATTAAGAGCAGATGGGGAAAGCTCTATATTTATAATTTTTTGTCCAGAAACAGTTTCCTTTTTAGAAAAAAAAAAAAACTTGAATCACACTATCCATGGGTTAGTGACTTGCACTATTACTCTTATTTTTCAAGAGAAGGCTGGTGTTCCCCTAGCTGTCTTTGTTCTACAGGCTTTAGGCATTAGGGAGCCATTATAATCCATGCCCGCCTCAGTTTATCTGGTGGCTCCAAGGAAGCTTTCAGTATGAAAGGAGTTAGCTAAGAGTGACACTATCAACAACCATTTTAGAACTGGGGTGGGGGGGTACTATTGACATATTTCTGTTGTTACAGTTTCAAAAACTGGAAAGAGAAAAAAAAGGCTATTACTTTACCCAAGGTTCTTGCAGTGGCGATGGCTTTTGAAGGGGCAGTATTCCGGCTGCAGAGCTGCTGTTGGTCTCTTTTCTAGGCCTGAGGCTCAGAATATTTCTTACATCTAAAGAAAAATATCCCCCATCGACAGAAGAGTCCTCTTCAGAGCTATTTGTAAGGACAGTGATCCAGATTCGAGGGGATTTTCTACCACTTTAACCATTCTGGGAGAAGGTCCTTACTTTGACTTGATGGTAGCTCTTTTACAAATGGAACTTTGGAACAAGATGCGGGGAGGCGAATCTGAAGTAGCATTTTCATTTCTTTCCATAAGTGAAGTGAAAATCCTCAGGACATCAAAATATGATTGCACTCACAGGACCATTCAATACACATGGCTCAGGACCCGGTTTGTTTGAAATAGCTTTAGATTTTTTCCATAATTCTTCAACTATAAAGCTCTGAGTCTTTAGGCAAGCTGACAGAGGTTTCCATCAGCCAAGCTGGTAGCCAACCAATATTATTTTCCACCAAATGATGAATTGAGTTCTTCATTCACTATTTCTTTCCTCTAACATAAAAATAAAATTAATCTGCATCTGATAATTCCACATCTCCAGGCTACTGCTTCCACCAACATTTTAATGCATGTGTTCAGAGCATGGATTTGACAAAAAACACATAACCCTATGTGTATATTAAATATATAAACATACATATGTATTATTTATGACTCTGAACCCAGCACCTGATGTATTGTTAGGGGTCAATAAACAGTAGATATAAAAATTTATCATTATTATAGTTTTGATAGTTTTTGTTAATATTAAATGTATTTATTTCTCCCACAAATCAAATGGCACATTTGCAAGCATCAATATAAGATTGCACACCACCCTGGAGCCACATTTAGCTCCGAGCTATCCAGGATAACTCTCCTTCTGCATACATAGTATGGTCATTTTGTAGCTATGAGACATTTAAGTTCTCCTTACTGACCTCTTAAGAGGTGGGTTTCTTTGAATTTCTGAAATGTAACTCTAGAACTCTAGAGTTAGCAAGGCATCTGAAACTTTTTATTTGCCGTTAAGACTCCCTGATAGCTCTAATTAGGGTGGTAGACCACCTTGAAGGGTGAGGAGAAAAATGGTTATTTAAGAACATCTCTTGGACTGTAACAAAAATGTACAGTTTAAAAGCAGATCTGCAGAAATCTGAGTGAGCTGCTGTGAAGACAAATCAAATTGGTCATTAAAAGGAGTAAAGCGACATCACGTAAAGTACATCTTGTACCTCAACTCTAGAAATCACCTTAAATTACAATGTTGTGAGTCATCAGAAATTAATGATACTATATCTGTACAGATTCTATAAGTACATATACAAGCACACACAAGCACTGATATGCAAATGTATACATGTATACACATATATGATATATATTCACATATATACAGGCACATGTATAATTTACATATATTCAAATTTGCTCCATTTGGAGACAAATAAATGAGTACTAAATCTCTAACAAGTCAAGGAGGTAAGAATTCTTGGTTCCCTTGAAGCTGAAGAATTACAAGGAGCCTTGTCAACACCAGGTGGCGCCCTTGATCTACTAATCCAGCCCAGGCCGATTCATGAGCTGTCAAAAGTCAAGGTCACAAATTGTCTTTTTTTCGTCAAGGTCAAGGTTTAAGGCCTTTCCTAGTCCTGTCATTTCAACAAATATCAAAACCTGCCCTTTCAGTCACATGCAGACCCAAGAGCAGATTTTAAAATACGACAGCCTAAGTATTACTGATACTAAACAACTGGTTTTCATTTTCCACAGGGAGCCTGGGAATTTATACTATCTCTTTCTCCTTTCTTTTCTTTTCCTTTCACCTGACATTTTTATCTCCTTAAAGCACTTATCATTTTCAGAATTTTAGTTATGAGAGATTTCTCCCTTTTCTTTTAAAAAAATAACCCCTCCAAAAGTAGAATAATAGGATAGTCCTTGGTTTTTATGAGACAAACCTGCCCCTTTTCTGTGCAGAGCACGTCTAGCAAAGGAAAGGAACGAGTGTTTCCTTCAGATTTTAATGGCAGTGACTATTTTATTAACAGAATTAATACCACTGTATCACTATCTACAGGTCTAAATTTTCCATTTTTAGTAGAAATATTTGAAAAGCAGGTGCACAGATACATTTTCACAGTGTGCTGAATGTCTTTATTTACAAAATAGTATTTTAAAGTGAATAGGAACACAACGAATGTGCTGGTTGAGATAACTGCTTGATTAAAAATGTGCTGTGAAGATGAATCCTTCAACTTTCTAATGCAGTCTCATAACACAATAACGAGGAAAAATTCTAAACTCTTAAAAGATCAAAATATAGAATGTCAACATCTAAATATTTTGGGAGGATGAATTTTCATTCTGAGTTATCTAAGAAACAAAAATAAGAAAATCATTTCTCCAGCAAAATATTTAGTAAATATTGGAAAATATCGATTTAGATGAAAAAACGAATTGCATCAAAATCAAAGTCCACCATGTTGGGGTAGGACCTCCTGGGAGATCTGACAGAAAATGAATCCTGCAGATTAGCTGTTGATTTAAACATTTTCTAAAAACTCCCAGTTCTTGGGAAAATCACTGATCATGGGGTAGTCCAGATGCCAAAAATATGCTTGTTAGAAGCAACTAAAAATTATTCTCAAAAAGACATTACCAACCTGGAATTCCTTTGTGGTCTCAAAGGTCTAAGCTGGTTGTATTTACTGTCAAGACATATGATCTTCAAAAGCGCTTTCCTCTCCTTTCTCCCTTCAGAGTAAATAGTTCTAGATTATTTCAGTACCTTCTCTTTCCCCTCTCTAAACCTATACATGAAACATATTTCAGAACATACAATATAGGAATTTCACTAAGATTTACCTGAGCAGACACTTAACATGCAAAGGGGATGGCGACGTTTAGAAGGACAAGCTGATGCTTACAATGGCCACTTGCTTTTGTAACCAACTTTCAGATTATTACCATCTAACATAGTGTCCTAAAATATGACGGTCACATAAATACTTACAAGATTTCAGTAAATGTGTAACTTATCTGAAATTGCGTGTTTAGGGGTTGACGTTTGACTCTAGAGTTTGTCATGTAACGGTCTGGTGGGGTTGGCGGGAGAACTGGCGGTCTTTATCATTTCTTAAAGTTTTAAAAAAGTTGTAGATTCCATTACAGAGCAAGAGATTCTCTCCTGAGGAGAGCCAAATGCCAGTGTCTCTCTTTCCATTTCTTCAATTATTATTAAGTGTTATTATGATCTGGGCAAAGCAATGAATTCTGAAGCATTTCTTCAAGTTCCCTCTACTCCATAGTTAATCCATTAACTAGTGGTCTTCAGTTTGTTGATGACTTTTTTCTCTTTGACCCTCCTGTTCTGGAACCAGATTGTGACCTGCCGCTCAGAGAGGTTCGTTGTGGCTGATATCCTTCTCCGTTTGTCCTTGGTAATGAATTTGTTCGTGGCGTATTCCCGCTCGAGTTCTTTTAATTGCACCTTGGTGTAAGGCACTCGCTTCTTTCTCCCTCTTCTATAGGAGCTGGCATCCGAGGGATGGGAGACCACGTCTGGAAGATAGAGGACAAGGCAAATTATACACGGGGCCAGGACACAGGCGACAGCTCGATCGGATCCACGCGCCTGGCGCGGGCTGCTCTTTGCTATGCGCTGTACGACCCGGCCTTCTGCCAAGCTTCGAGGGTTAGAGGAGAGAGTGGTTAATTTTGCACTGAAATGAAATCATCCAGAGTTCCAGTGATCACTTAACAGAGTTAACCTGCATGCCCAGCGCGCCTACTTCCCTCCGTCTCCTGGCCCAGCTGCCCGCACCTTAGCACCCTACCCAGGGCACGACGCTCCTGTGCCTGGGTTCCTCCCGATTTGCCCCAAGCCCCAGCACTCGATGTTTCACCAATGAAACCAATTTTTGAGCGTGGATAGTGGCAATCTGATAAGCCAAATAGCAGGTCAATTTCCTAGTTTCAGTCAGTGTCAAGGGCTGGAGAGGGCGGGACGCAGAGGGAGAAGAAAGGGGTCCCCACGAGCTCCCTCCCGGCCACCCTTCACCCAAGGAGGGCCAGGGGCCAGCTCAACTCAGGGTAGTGCGGACAGCGCTAGCCAGCCAGGATCAGACTCCCAGGGGTGTAGCCCCGCTGGGGCAGCCAAGGGAGAGCAGAAGGCCACCCGGGTGACCCCGGGCGTGAGCAGAGGAGAAGCTGGAGCAGAGCCGGAAGACCCGGGCTGGAAAGGGGGCGCCATTTACCGGGCAGAGTGGACTTCCAGAGGTGGGGAGGCTGAGCCTGCTCTTTGGGGCAGTACATTTGGCCGTTCCAGCCGTTGGGCAGCGCCCAGGGCTGGTAGCTTTCCATGGGAAGACCCAGGGGCTCGTGGCGAGACTCGCCGGGGCCCCCGAGCCCCGGGACCACCGGCATATCCAGGTAGCCGGGCACGGGCTGGTGGTGGTGGTAAGGCCCGGCCGCGTAGCCCTGGTGGTAGAAGGCGAACTCCTTAGCGCGGGAGCTGAACTCCTCGGCCGCGGGGCCGGCGGTGTCCATGTACTTGTCCGCGAAGGCGGCGGCGGCGGCCGAGGCGGGCTGCGCGCACGACTTGATGGCGTTGGGGTGCGGGCCCATGCGGGCGCACGGGTAGTAGCCGCTGCCGAAGTAGCCGTAGGGCAGCGCCGCCGGCCCCGACGAGCTCTGCGCCGCGGCGGAGCAGGGGCTGCACTGCTTGGCGGCCTCGGCGCCCGGGGGCCCCGCCGGGCCGGGCCCGCTCGAGGACGACGCGGCGGCGGCGGCAGCGGCGGCGGCGGCGGCGGCGGCGGCGGCAGCGGCGGCCGAAGGGGGCGCCTCCCCCGGCGCGCTGCTGTAGGCGGCCGCGGCGCCCGGCGCCAGGGGCGCGGGGTGCGCCATCAGGTTGCGGCATTGGTTGGCCGCGGCCGCCGCTGCCGCCGCCGCCGCCGCCGCCACCGAAAAGTTGCCCCCCGCGGCCGCTGCCGGGTGGGGGAAGCCCCCGCCCCCGGCCCCGGCCGCCGCCGCCGCCGCCGCTGCCGCCGCCGCCGCCGCCCCTTCCATGTTCTTGTTGAGCTCGTCGGCCACCAGGCCGCCGCCGTTGTCGTAGAGAAACATGACGGTGGGCTCGATCCAGCGGGGGTGGAGGAGCACGGAGGCTGTCATAGCCCGAGCCGCATGGAGAAGACCCCAGTGGCGCTGTTTTAAAAAGCCCCCAAGAAGTGAAGAGCGCGCGGCGCGGGGCCGGGGCCCGGGCGAGGGGGGCGGATCGCGCCCTGCGGGGTCGCGCCAGGCGGCCGCCCATTGGCCCGCCCCCCGCCCCGCCCCCAGCGTATGCAAAGCGGGCGGCTCCGGCCCCGGCTCCGCGCGGGGCTCCCGCGGTCCCAGCCGCCGCGCGCTCGGTCCCCAGCGCCAGGGCTCGCCGCACGGCAGTGCACCCTTCGCCCCCGGGAGAGGCGGGGGCCGCGGGCGGGCGAAGAGGGGAGGGAAGCCCCCTTCTACTCCCCCTTCTTTCCTGTCTCCCTTGGCGGGGAGGGGACGTGGGCGCACCGCTTGGGTGGCGACCTGAGGCCGTGGGGACAGGTCAGGTAAAATCCTCCTGTGCCAGGGATGAAAGACTGGTGAAGAGGGGACCAGCCAAAATCAGACTGGGTGCTTCCTGGGGCTTTGGGGGCTGTTTTCTTTCCGGGTACCCTCGCGTCTTTCTGTGGGGAGACCGTAAGACGGGTATCGTCGCTTTGCGCTTGGACCACGTCTCAGTTTGCCTCTCCTTCCAGGGGAGCAGAGGCAGGGTGTCTGCGGTCGTGCCTGGCTCTGCGTCCCGGGACATCCCACTGAGACGCTTGGACTGCATTGAGGAGCTTCCTGCCTTCCCTGTCCACAGGGTTAGTGGACAGTTTTCATACGCTTGCATTTAGGCCCATAGACTCAGACAGAACTCATCACACCCCACAGTGACATCGGTGCCCACATACTTGAGTGTACACTGGTGCACACGGTCACAGTCATACGGTTTTGTACATAGCCTGCTTTTCCAATCTGAGCCAGTAACAATTCTTCCTCCTCCTCCTCCTCCACCTCCTCCTCCTCCTCCTCCAGAGCCTTTGAGATGGAGAGAACACCATTTACCCATGCTCCTGTCTCTCAGTCGGCTGGCTTCTCATGGAAGGGGCTTAAAGAGGAACAGGCCACAGCTGGGCTGCTGGCCGGGACTCCAGGGGCCTCACGCAAGCTGCTCCGTGGAGCCTGGGCTGAACTTGACTCTCCAGACATCTGGGAACCCACTATTGGATTCCATTTTGGGAAAAGAGGAAAGGGCTCTTTGGGGGTCTCTTCCCTTCAGGTAGGAGCTCCAGCCTGCAGAGGGTGCCCAGTGCCCAAGAGCCAGCCCAAGAAGCTTTTTCTGTGTGCCTGGGAAATATGATCCTTTTCTGGTGGCACGGAGGGTGCTGGTACTGGAAGAGCCAGACAGCAACCCTCCTTGCAGCTGCCATGATTTGGTGAGGGATTCTGGGGGTCCCACTGCTTTGAGGCCAAATACTTCCACCTCTGTGCGACTGTGAACTGGTCAGATGCCCAGAATGGGGTGAAGCATTCAAAGTGAAAGTGGGCACCTTCACCTTCGGGAGTATTTCGAGCTGGGAACACTGGACTCCCTTCTATCCCCGGCTAACTGGTGAGCAGCCAGACTTGGACCTGCCCTCCATCCCAGCTTGCAGCCTCAGCCCCAAACTCAGACGCTGCACATACCACCCCACTGTTCTGCTCTCTAAGCCCCTTGGGCTTCCTGCAAGGTACAGACCAATGACTGGGCTCAGGCTTTTATCTCCCCAGATTCCAGGATTTTCCCTGACCAATGTAAGTGTTGCCCGGTAAAACCTTCTCTGCCCCCGTAGTACATCCCCCACAGTCAGTGTACCCTTTCCCTCTTGACTTTTTAGTGGTTCTGGGTAAATATTGATTTGCCCCCAGTTTACCTTCTCTCCACTAGCCATTTGCAGACTAAGGAACTGGTCTCTGTGAAGACTTGATTTTTGTGTTACTTTCCGGCCATTTCATCCCCCACCTTCTCCCTCCCTCCAAGTGGCATTGTAAAACTCACAGTGACAAAGAGACGGGGTAGGGTTCGAGGCCTCAGTTCCTGGGGACTTGAGGGCGGTTTCACATACGGGTCAGACACGGCTGGAGGCCAAGGTCAAGTTGAAAGTTGCAGTCTAGTCAGCGTGAGAGAACTGCCATGCAAGCCTGGAGACCAAGGCAGCCGTACTGCGGCGGCCGTGAAAGGCCCACCACCCATCTCCCTGTACCCCTAGTTCCCTTTTCGTTTGGAATCCCAGTTTCTGGCTGTTGGCTAGCCAGTTTTGTTTTATTTTTCTTGCCTGCCTTTGTAGAGTGTCTTGGGGCGGTGTTTACCGACCCTTCTTCTCTGCCTCCACCCTGCTCTTGGCAGGGGCTTTGAGCCTCTTCTGTTTTTCAGCCAGACCCGGAAAAACGAAAACACGGCTTGGGAAGCCCCCACCAACCGGCGCCTGTGCCAGCTCACCTCTGGCCGTGGCGAGGCTGCCGGTGCACACGGCGGCCAAGGCCAGCTCCACGTTCTTCCTTCCCCCTCCCACTTCACTGGAGCCGGGAGCCTTGCACGCAGAGACTGCCAAAGTCGACTGGGTCCTTCCTCACCAAAAATGGTGAGACAAGATTTCATCTTGTCTGCTGAGGAGCCACAAGCAGGTTTGTCTGGGAGGGACGGCGCCGGGAAGGGAGGGGAAGAAAGCTTTGGGTTGCATCTCAGATTCTTTTGGCTTTGCTTCTCACACGTGGTGCCCCCATCAAGGAAAGGCGTGGGGCCCAAATTATTGAGATTTATGTCTCCCTATCATTTAAAAAAAAAGCTCTAAAGATGTGATTACTTAGAGGGAGGCAGCCTGCTTGTTCGCTTGTCTTAGATCATAATATGGATGATGTGATTTTTCTGTCAGGTATGTCAATGGAGTCTTGGCATGCTTTCACTATTTTTAAGTGCCTGCATGTCCTGATAAATATTGTGTTGTAGCCGTCAATCAGTGGGAATAGTTTAAATAATTAGAATGAGTTCTGTGAATAATCATGGGTCTGAGTTTCTAGAGTTTCTACTCACTTTGAAGCAAGAATAATCCCGCTTCTCAATATTTCACTGAGGAAGACAGAGTTCATTAATGTTTCCTAGTATGAATTCTTACTCCACCAGGCGATCACCAAACTGGCTTACTATAGAAAAAGAGAGGTCCTGAGAGCGATAAAGACTGGACTGTGTTCTGAGAAACAAGCACAGATCCTCTCAGCATTCTGCCTCTTTCCTCAAAGGCAAGGTCAAGATTTGCTTGCCTGCCCAACTAGTTGTGCCTGATCTCCTTAGCTGCCCCCTGCTTTTTTGTTCCCCAGGCTCAGGAATTCCTATGGGATTACAAAGAAGCACTATCAGTTTAACAGTTTTATCCTCAGACTTTCCATGTGTTAGGCCGAGGAAGCCGGGAATGCATTGAGATCTTGGGGAGCAAGAGAGCCAAGCAAAAGGCTGAGTGGGTGGAGGTGGAAGAGGCCGTGGTCATGCACAGGATCTGCCTGGTGCCCCCAGGTTTTTCTGGAGCCCTGCTGAGAGGCAGTGTGGGGCAGAACCCAGAGGGCTGACTTCAGCTTGGCCTTTAGTTCGAGGGGGTTATAGATCCTTTCTCCTGCTCCAAGACACCTTAGCTTCTGACCTCCTGGGATGGACCAGGGCCCCCTGTAGGGCGTTGGCTGCCCTGTAGCCTCCCACTGAAGAAAGAGACCTTGGCTGGAGTTTCCGGTGTAGGGGACTTGATGATGCCAGCCTGGGCCACGGGGCCCTGGGCTTCCAGGGTTGGAAGAGAAAAGGACAAAGGGAAACTAGGTTTTAACTGAGTTTGATTTTCATTTGTAAATGAAATTTACCTGCTCTCACTTTAACTCAGAGGAGCCTGTCAGCACTGCTCCCTGGCATTACTTCTTTGCATCTACCGAATCTTAGGATAAATATTCCTTGGTTGGTTTTAAAGACACTTCGTATTTCAGGATATTCATGTGTTTCTAATGTATCCAAGCAGCTTTACGAGCCACATTTGCAGAACATCTTAACCCTGTCTCTTCCACCCAGGGCAGACTGGGGATGCTGAGATAATGGCAAAAGAAGAAAGATCCAGAAAGAAGGGGGGGGTGTTGAGGGGTTGAAGCTGGCTAGGAAGGAGAGATAGTACATTCTCAAACAGGGTACTACCTTAGAATTTTCACTGGGGTGGACCATTTGGAATAGGGGCAAATAGGGGACTGCTGTGTTTATGGTGTGCTTTTTGAGGGTTCCCACCCCTATGCCCATGGGTGGATCCTGAACGCTCTTTGCTTAAAGGGCAAGGGTCAGTCCTGAAACCTGGGCAAAGCTGGCCAGCGATCAGGGGAAGGTGCATTCTGTCATCCACTCAAGCTTTTGTGTTACATGTTTGCACATTTGAAGAAATAATGAGATACTGAATGCTCAAGGCTGTGGGGATAGTTTTGGGCTATGGAGAGGAACTACACTGTGGCCACCATGTGCTAACTCTTGAAAATAAAGACCTACACACAAACCCTCTTGCCTTCAGGATCTCCCCCGTTGCCTTCAGGATTTTGCAGGCAACAAGTTTTTAGAGGAGCCGCTCTCTGGCCCTCCTGCCAGGTTCCATCCCTCACCACAAAGCCACTAGTGCAGATGGCCTCACAAGGAACTCCCAGTTTAGGGACACCCTATCCTATTCTCTCCAGAAAGCTCTTGAGGAGGGAGGACCGGACTCCCCAACTTTCAGAACAAACAACGTTTTAGAACAACCTCAGGTCCCAGGTACCATGAAGAACACCCCCCTGCACAGCGGCACCCAATCTCCTCAGGGTTGGTGCAACTTGCAGTGCGCGAGCGAGCGAGCGAGCGCGGGCCTCTGACACCTGGCTCTGGGAGGCTCCAGTGATTCTGAAGCCCATTTAGGGAGCTCCCTGCGCGGGCAGTGTCACTGTTTGGCTCTTCGCTGGATCTGGAACTGACGTTTTGCCTACAGGACCGATTGCGGGTTAGGAGGGGAAACAGGCTTCTGGGAACAGAATCTCTGCCGGCGGGAGGAACCTCGGCTTGCGGTGTGTGGCCCGTGGCAGCAGCGAGGGCTCCCGCATGCTGGATTGGACAGCCTTGGCCAGCAGGGAGTGAGCTCACCATCATTCGGCCAGGGCGCTGGGGGAGCTGGGGCGGCCCGCAATCCCGTGCGATGGCGTGCAAAGGACAAGGACGAGGAGTCTCTCTCCCCGACGCTGTCGGTCCTTTCACTGCCCCAAAAGAAAAGAAACTTAGTGCCGCGGCACCCCCCCCCCAGCTCTATGCTCAAGCCCACAACAAAACAGGAAACCAGCGCTGGACTGTGGATTCTTTATGTCAACAAATACACTGAAGACCTCGGAGCATTTGAAGGAAGTAGGGGGTTTGTACGTAAACTGGCCCCGTCGGGCTGCGGCTTTCTCGCCCGCCCCAGGACACCAGTGTGGGCAGCCCGGAGGCCTGGGCCTCGGGAGCCCATCTGTCCCCAGAATCCTGGAGGCCTCCCGCCCCTGGCTCAGGCTGCGAATTCCTAACGCACAAAGCAACTGAGGAAAGGGACCTCGCTAGCACAGCCACGAGGAAGGGGGACTCAGGACCCCTTCAAGTACACACTGAGGTGTAATCAGACTTTTACGGGCACTTTATATATTGTAATCCTAACGATGTGTGCGCTTTGATATCCCCATACAGATTCGCACATCGGGCCTATGCACACGCGCAGTGTGTGTCATGGCCAACGTCAACTGGGTGAAATGTAGACAGCATACCTACCGAGCCCGGAGAAATAAATCTGCCCCTTGTCAGGCAGGCCTGGTTACATTGTTCTAGGTAGCGGGTCCACGTCCCTAGCCATTCCTATTTTTCTGGTCACCAGTCATTCCCTTTTCCAGGGCTTCATACCTATGTACACCTGCCCTCAGCGGAAGGCGAGCCCCCAACGGCATTTACCTGGTTTGGCTGTCATCCCCAGAACCTCTGACTGGCTCTGGGGACCCTCACTGAACCAGTCCAGAACACCCGATGCTGCTCATATATCGGTCCACCATCCCTTTGTCCCGGGGCTGGAATCCCGCTTGGCCCAACGCTCAGGAAAACGAAGCAGCTCAATAAAAAACGTTTGATATTAGTTTTTACAGACATTTACACTCTGGTGTGGGGGACCAAGTACGGAAGCTTTACTAATCAGCCCCCAGCCTTGGGTTTGGATACGTGGTTTATGGGTTGGAAAAGGGAACCTGCCAGAAAGAAAGCATCGGGGACGGCGGGCTGATTCCGGAGAAATGAAAAAACAAAACACAACAAAACAAAATAGATGTTTTCTGTTCCTGGAAACTGAAGTTTAAGTGAGCAACTCCAGATGCTACTCAACAGATCACCTTCCTTCTTTTTTTAAAGCCCCTTTTGCACAACACAATTTTGTAAAAAAAAGTATTAGGAAAATTCCCAAATACGTATGAAAGTACAATAAACCCCTATACACCCAACTTCTAGCTTCAGCCTCTATTATCGTTTTGCCTAATATGTCTCATCATTGACTTCTATTGTTTAACATTTAAAATTAAATCCCAGACATCAAATCATTCTACTCTCAACCTAAGATCTTAAGGATATATTATTTCAAAATTGAGAATAAAGGACTCAAACTTGAATAGTTCCAGTTACATTCTAGAAACAACTTAGGTTTCAACCAGGAGAAATGTGGACTGAAAAGGGATATAGAATGTTCTACTTTGCTTGAAATTTTACATGGCTCTTCTTTGTATAAGAAAAATTTTGTATTTTGGAGATTTATATTACTCTTTGCTATGAACAAATCATTCTTTTATTGAAGTTTTCACTGGCTGCATCAGGATTTGTGGGGGAAAAGAAAACCATGCCCCCCCTTTTTTTTGGTCCCAAATTGACATGTAGTCACTTATTAGTGTGCAAATCACTACTTTTACCATTTCAACACATCTCCTTCCCTGGTAGAAACTTCGAAGAGATTTCTAATAAATAGAGTAGGAGGAAAAAGTTCGTACTTGATATCTCATCAGAGTGACCACAGTTTTCAAGAAAAAAATGCAATTCTGTTTATTTTTAAAAATATCTCCTCCAAAATAAGATTCTTTAACAAAGAATTAATAAAGACATCATGATTTTCTTGTTTTAATTCAGTGGTCTGACAAGGGCATGATCTTCAGTGAATTTAAAGGTGGTTTAACTAAAGCTTTGGCAAGTTAAGAAACTAAAAAGGCAAAACTAAAAAACAAAACATAACAAGTAAACCATTAAATTTGACAAATCCTCTAACAGCCTAACTGGTTAGTGAATTGTAACCCCAATCTTCCTTTCCATGTCAGAGTATTAGTTTGTTCATGGTTCCTTAATTACCTTTTTTGAGAGAATTGTTAAATATTTGGGATGATTTTACACTAACCATATATAACTGCTCACAGCATTAGAAAAGAACAATTTGGCCAAACTCATAAAGAGTATGTAAATTAAGTAAGAGAAGAAAGAAACTTATGTGCGTATTTATGTGCATATTTTTACATGTATTTTATATCAGCCTCCAATGATTCCAACTGTATGGGGCAAAAGCCTCAGAAATGCATCCCCGGACTGCAGCCTGTGGGGCACTAATAAGATCGACGACCCTTACCAGGCCCTCGGGCACCAGCAGCTGGGGGATGGGTGTCCAGCTCTTCAGATGCAAGGATGGAGTCTGTGGGGGGTGAAGGCGTGGGTCAGGGTCAGGGTCAGGGTGGAAACTGTAGAAGTGAGAATATTCAGAGGAAGACAGAGAAAGGAAAAGAGACAATATAGGCAAGCTGAGAGACAAAGAGCAAGAGAGAAAAGGGAAGGAAAAGAGTAAGAAACAAAGAAACTGTAACTCCTAAAAATATTAAGCCATGGCAGCCCAAGAAAGGTCTGTGTTGTTTTTAGAGCTCTGCAGAAGCCCATCTCTGGCCAAGCCTCCTCTTTGCTCAAGCCTGAAGGAAACCCCTCCAGTGAGTTCTGCTTGCAGCTTAGGCTGAAAACCTCCTTGTGCTTTCTGTAACCACACGAAAATAATCTGGACTTCAAGAACCTGATTATGGCCCAGGTTAAATGTCAGACTGAACCTCTGTCTGAACACAGCCCCAGCCTGTGCATCCTGGCTGGTATCGGCTTTGGAGGCACAGGTCGGGAGTGGAGTTGGGGACAACCCCTCCAGCCTGCTAGCAATTATGCGCCCTCAGCCACTTTTAAGAAGGCCATATTTCTTTACATTTTTAGGATCTAATGTGAGGTTATGTCGGGTCACGGAACCCTTGGCTGGTGCAAAGTAATTTGATGTCACTGAGAGCAAGCAGACTCATTTGTCACCCTGAGGAATAGAAGCCTTGAAGCTTATGTTGAGAGCAGGGGAGAGTGGAGTTGGCAGGAGTGGGGGTGGAGTTGTGGGATCCAGGTAGGAATCCAGTTTGGGCCTAGCCAGGTGGGCTGGGAGGGGGTTTTCCAGGTCTTGCGTTGAATTGGGAGGGATGAGGGAGCAACTCTGCGCCTTACACTCACACCAGCCCTCTGAGCTCAGCGTGGGACCTGGGCTGCTCCAGGCCCTTGATCCTGGGCTCATTTGCAATCCAGGTCTGAGATTTTCTTCCCTGAAGTTGATCTGGTTAATGCAGCTGCAGTCCTTCCCCTACCCTTTACCCACACATTGTCGCTTCAGTAGCTTGGAGCTGATTCAATAAAACTATAGGGAGTTTCCATACCTGTACCTGAGGGGCTGAATTTCATCCAGTCATTAAAGGATAAGGGTGGGGTGAGGAGAGCAGGAGCCCTAGATCAGCACCCTTTGGGGATGCACTTCTGAGTGTGAGGAGAGTTGGCTGGTGTCTCTGAAGAACTTCAAGGCATTTTGCCTTGGTCTCATTCACCATTTCCAATCAGTCCTCCCTGTTGGCAGTGGGGGGATGAGGGTAACATAAAGCAGGGTTCCCTGAGCCTTCCAGAGAATTGGAGAGTCCAAGCCCTGTGGAGGAGTACAGGTAGATGTGGAGGAGAGAAGAAACCACTTCCTACAGCCCTAGGCAGCTAGGATCTCTGCACAGTGTGGAGGGAGGGTGTGGCTCCTCGAGGGAGGAGCCACTTGCTGTCCCGTGCAGCCAGAGGGCCTGAAAATTCTGAGAGGAGTTGCAGTTCTCCTGCTTTAGGACCAGTTGTGGCTCCATGATGTCCTGAAGTTCATATATTGAAATATGGAGCAGTGTCCCTTGGCTATGTCACCCAGAAAAGGGGCACCCTGACACTACTCTTCTTCCCGACAATTCTGGGATGATATGATGCCAACAGGTGTCGAGAGAAGGGAGAACTAAGACCAGAAGGGGGACCCCCCCGCCCCACCCCACTGGAAGCAGGTGAAATAAGACAATGCAAAAAGGCAGCGGTCACCTTTGAGGCACATGGGGAGGCCTGTAGGGAGAGCTATTTCAGCCTTCAGAGTAGGAAAGGCTAGGGTGAGCAGAGTAATGATAGGACACAGTGTTTCCAATGTGGGCCTTATTTCTGCAGGGTCATTACAGATGGGCTGGGAGAGGCACCCCGGACAAGGGCTGACCCGGGGGGCTCCATGACAGAGACAGGGGTGAAAATGCTGGCTGTGCTCCCTAGGAAACTGCAGCTGGAGAAACGTCCTGGCCTTTGGCCTTACCTGGCTTCTGCTATGACCTGTTGGTTGCCTAGAGTGGTTATTATCCACCATCCCCAGAACCACTCAGAACACTCGATAAGAACCCATACACGGGTGTTCAAGGACTGCGGCTTCTCCAACACGGTGGGTTGGACTAGAATCTAGGGCTTCTTGGCTCAAGTGGTTGGCAGCTAACCTGGAAACAGGGAAGCCAACGACAGCCGGACAAGTCCATCCGAGGCGGAAATGATGCCTTGGTCCGGAGTGGGAGTACAGCCCCAGTCCTGGGGTCTTTAAGACAGCAGAGAACACACTTATCGATTGTTGAAATGGTCGACGGGGAGAAAGGGATTTCTCTTGTGTCCCCCACCCCAATGCCTCCGCGGTGGGCAAAGGAGGCTCGCAGGAAGCCGCTGCAGTTGCGATCTCTTCCCACTAGGTGTCTTCCCAGTTAATTGGAATTTCGAGGCGCTGTCTCTGTCCCGTTGTCAGAGACTCGGTTTCCCTAGCTGCTTTTTGAAGTCTGGCGTTTCGTTATGAAAGCGAACCTTTCCCTTTGTTTCTTATGCCCCAGTTCTTGCCCCGGGCTCCACATCCTGGCTCTGGAAATCAACCAGAATCAAATGCTGACTCCCTGCGGGCCTGCGTGGGACCGGCTCACGCCATTGGAATCTTTTTATGACCTTTGATGTGTTTAAATAACATGGCAAGGCTGAGCACACACCTCGGATTAAACTTTAATCGGCTGTAGTCAAGGTCGCCCAGGTGGTAAACGCGTTTCCTCCGACTTCTCCTGGAGAACACTGTGGGGTCCAAGGTCTGGGGGCACAGCCCTAGGCCCCTACCATGCCCTCCTGCCACTGCCCTGGCGCAAGGGGGTGGGGAGCAAAACCGGGGCCTCCCCATTGAGCTCCAAAAAGGACTGAGGAAATAGGATTGGAGGTGGACACCCAGGGTGGGCTAATGACCAGAGTAAGGTTTTTATAGCAGCCAAGACAGAATAGTTAAAAATTCCAAGAGGCACTTCAATTTCCCCTGACTCTGGAGAGTGGTGGAAGCCCCAAAGTCATGATCAGCCCCTTGATTATTCCTCCCAGTGTGCTCTGCTAGTCCAGGGAAGGAACGAGTTTCTGGTAATGGTGGCAAAGGCAACTTAGCTGATTGTAATGAGGGTTGCCAAGCTTATTAGCATTATTAGGTTAGGATCTAGAAGCCAGGCTACAGTGGCCCTTCTGGGTGTCCAGCTGCTCAAGGTTAGCTTTAATTTCATTTGGCTGAGTCATTGGGTCTGAACATAGCTTTCTGAGCCAATACACCTGTCATGGAGACTTGTCTTGAGCGATGTTTAAGAAAATACCCAAGCTCAGGGCCACATGTATAGTAAAGGTTTCCACGGTGCTATTTATTTATTTTTGAACTGGAATCAAACTCAGGGCCTGAGCTTGCCAGGCAGGTGCCTGTGCCACTGAGCTATCCCTCTGGCTCCCTTCTAAAAGATTTGTCTGGGAGAACAGAAAAGTCATCAGTAACAGTGACTTCTGGGAAGACTGAGGGTCAGAGGGTTGTAGTGAAACATTCAACTTTTTTTCCCTGTAAATTCTTTTATATTACTTGTGAAGTGCACCAACTGTAGGTGTTAGCTATTGGGGTTGCATTCTTTAAACAATGAGGCTCCCACGTATTTCATAGCCAAGCATCCTTCTGGGGAATTTTCTCTAACATCAAACAGATACAGATTCAAGGCAGAACACTGGAATGAAATACCCCAAGTTTTGGACATCAGCCTTACAGACATCAACTCAGACTTTTGTTCATTGTCTCAAAATGAGTGAAAACCTGATTTTTAATTTTCTCCCAAGACCTGAGTGCCTGAGGCTTTATAGGCAAGGTCCCCACAATGTTCCACTGGAGAAGAGAGTCCCATCGCTAGTAGCTATAGTGAGAATAGTAAATAAGCTTTGTGCATATAGTTTATCAAAAAATTTATTCTTGGTGTTGCTGGGGAAGGAGCTCATGTCCTCTCACATGTTAGGCCAAGGGTGTACCCCTGCGGTACATCCTCAGTCCACGGTTTATCATTTCTTGTCCTCGAGGATCAAGAAACTTCACACCCTAGACCGGGGTGCTGACTTCTTGAGTTAGAGAATCTCATCACTGACTAAAATTTAAAACTTCTTCATGGAGTCTTCTGGGAGCCGGTAATACTCTATATCTTGATCTTTGTAGTAGTCCCACAAGTGTATACATACATAAAAATCAGTGAGCTGGGTGCTTGAGATTTGTATACTTGCCTATATGTAAGTTATATGGCAATAAAAAAACTTTTTAAAAAGTGCTTTCCCATAACGACCTGTGAAGTAGGTCCCGAGGTTGTTATAATCATCTCCATTTTACAGACCAGGCAACCAGGACTCAAGGGAAGCTAGAGAGTCCCAGGCTTCGTGAATGAAAATAACCACCTGAGCCTCCTCCTCCTCCCACTCATACCCCGTACTTTCTTCTGCAACAGCTTTCTCAGGGGGCAGGAGCCCGTTCCCCTTGGAGCTGCGTTTCTGTTCCGAGGGTGCTTGTGAGGCTGACGCACGCCAATCTACTTCTTCAAATTCTTTAGGCTTCAGAGTAGCTAGGGAGAGGGTGGAGAGGGCTTGATGCGCAGAGACTGAGGCCTAACCACCCGCCTTGTGCGCCCCGCACGAGGAAGCCGGCCCGCAGGCTCGGAACACATTTTCCCCAGCGTGTTCCACTCATCCCTCTCCACGGCCGCCGAGCCAGGCCAGGGAGATCTCCCCGGGCGCCGACGAGTCCCTCGCTGGGCTGCTCCTCACCCCTACCCCGGGGCGGCTGCCGGGTCTCGAAAGCACCCGCGAGGTGGGGCGGAGGTGTCCTGAAATAATGGTGGCTGCAGTTAGATGGCTGAGGACATAGAAAGCGGTTGTTATTTATTCCAGGCACAGTCGCAAAAACCTTCCAAAAATATCGAGCCGAGATATTTTATTGTCCAGCCTGTCTGCAGCCGGTAATTATGCGTTCAAGATGTTTAATGCGCGCAAATGCATTAGCCGCTTTCGCTGGTGAAAACCCCAGCTGGGGGCGGGGGCGAGGCGAGTCTGGAGATAATTATGTCGTACAGTCGCAAACATTATTCTGCTCTTACTGTAAACGGCCCCGGCCACCTTTACGAGAAGCCAGGAAAACGTTGAGAAGGAGTTGCAAGGTTTACATAAGGAAACCGGATTTTTTTTTTCTTTCTCTCTCTCCCGGTTTGTTCGAAGTGTTTGACGGGTGGCTTCTTCGCCAGGTTCGGGCGCGCCGGCGAGAGCAGCGGCGCGGAGGAGCGGCCCGCGTGGGCCTGGAGGCCGGGCCGGTGCGCGGCTGGCGCCGGGGGCGCCGGGGGCGCTGGAACCCTCGCCCCGTGCACAGGGTCGCGCGCTCCCGCTCCTCGCCACTGTTGTGCCTCTTCAGCATCCTCCCGAGGCCGCCCTCCTCCGTCCCCGGGCCCGACTCCCAGGCTGCTCTCCACAGCAAGAGGCCGCTCCGCCGAAGCCCTGGGGCCGCGAGCGGTTCTTGGATTCCAGGGCCGAGCCCTGTTGGGGTGCGGAACCGGGTCAGCTCTAGCAGCACTGACCCAGGATGAACTAGCTATTTTGGGTCCCCAGTGTTGCAAGGCCAGAGCAGCTGGGGTGGGGTACGCCGCCTCCATCCCCGGGGCCGCACGTCCGCGCCCTGCCCTGGGCAGATCGGTCCTCCGGGGGGACAAGACAGGCGGCCCGAAACCTTGTAAGGTCTTTGCTGGCACCTTCCCCCCACCTACGACGCGCATCTGGGGCCCCGTGTGCAGGCCGCCGCCCCGTCCGCACAACGAGGGTGATCGGCGCGAGGATCGCAGGCTGTGGCGGCCCTGGTCCCAGAGTAGCAAAGGTGCGGAGTAGGCAAGTCCACAGTAGAACCCCACCCCCTGCCCCAAATTTCCATTTCAGCTCGAGCTTTTTGGACAAGGACAAGGCCGCGAAGTCCTGTAGGGGCAGCGCTCAGCCCCAGGGTCAGGACGGGGCGCCTCTGACTCTGTGTCCCCGCGGGACCCAAAACTCGAGCTCTGCCCTCGGGAGGCGGTGGCGGCCGCGGGTGCTCGCCCGAAGGCTTCTTTGCCGGAGGCGGAGGCGGGCGGTCACTTGGTCCGGTCCCCTTAACGCGACCTTCCCGTCACCGCCATCGCCACCGCCACCAGCCCGCCGAGGTCTTCTCCGTCTCCTTAGAAAAAGATCACATTTTGAAACTCGTTTAGGCCACTGATTTAAAACAAAACAAAACAAAACAAAACAAACAAAACAAAACAAAACAAAAACATCGGGCACTCGATGCATGGGAACGCAAGAAAATCTGTGTAAGAGCCAGGGCGCATTTCCTGAGGCCTGGCAGCGCTGAAGCAGCCCCAAGCCACGGAGAATAGCCTCGTGTGGAAGGATCTGGGAGAATGATGAAATCCTAGGGACGGAAATGCTCACACCGAGAAGAAAAACAGAACCTAGCAGGCTTGATTTGTTCTTACTCCAAGTACATCCTGCAAAGAGAATCCCTTTGGGCTACAGTTACTGGGGCTTGGAGTTCTGGGGTCCTTAAATCCATTAATGGTGAGGGGGAGTCCTAAAATGATATGTAGGCTGCCAATCCCTCTTGAGGAAGCAGGTTGTGGAATCAATTTGAAAGAGCTAGTAAGGGACCTGGGTGACTGCATTTCCAAAGTAAACCTCATTGCCCAGCAAGCGCAAGGTCGTGAGTTCAATCCCTGGTGCCGCAAAAAAAAAAAACAAAACAAAACAAAGTAAACCTCATGCTTGGAGTGATTGTATTATAATAAGGTTTCCCAGGATCCCCAAACCTGGAGGCCAGAGTTAGTTGTGCAGGAGCTAATCACTTGGGGACAGATTAAAACTTTCAGACTCCTTCCCCTTGTTCTTCTTAACCTCCCCCCATGTCTCCCATTGTATCCCCACTGTCCTGCTACCCAAGGGAGTCAGATCTGCAGGTGCATTTGGCTTTGCTCCCAGTCCCCACCTGGATGGGACATGGAGTCTGGAAAGTGTGAGGAAAGGTCTCATTGATGGTTTATATTTCAGAGACCTCAGGGGTGGCTACATCCTAAAACGTGAAAAACTTGAACCATATTCCCACAAGCTTGTGGCCTGAAGAGCCCCAAATATGCCATCTTCTACCTAGAGAGTTTTCATTGTATAAGAGGCTAAGCAGAATTTCCTAAGCAGGAAGGAATATATGGGGAAGGGCATTGTGTCTAAAGGTTTCCTGGCTCAATTCAAAATTCAAAACCAGTGCTCATGAGGGAGGGTGTCATGTGTCCTATTATTACTGTCTTGAATATAATATTCTCTCTCTCTCCCTCCCTCTCTCTCTCTCTCCCTCCCTTCCCCTCTTTCTCTCATGTAGATCACGGGTTTCTAAATGCCCTAGCAGCACCCCAATATTTGATCCTCCCTACAAGTGAATGTGATCAGGGCCTTCCTCCTTCTCCTCTGGCTCTGTTCTCCAGCCCTGAGAGCCCAGGGACACACACAAAGGCCCAGGGGAATCTCTTGCTGCTGGAAATGACTCTGCCTGGGATCCAGAGTCCAGAAATGGTGAGTGATTTTTCTGCAAAGGCTGCTTGGGGCCTGGAGCTGGGGAAAGGCTGCGCTGGGTTGGCAGGGCGGTGAGGGGGCCTCCCTTGCAGCTGCATCTAACCAGGGAAAGAGTTTTGAAGGACTCTAGGAAAATGTGTGAACAGGGTCACCTGGAAGACCAACCTAGATTTCTCAGTTCTCTAGATTCCCCCGGAGGAGGGATTTTTCTGGTCGGGAGTGCTTATTGCCAATTCTTGTTTCCAGATTTGGTTTTCCTTCCCAGGAAAATTGGAGCCTTGTTTAAATCTTTTCCTCGAAGCCCTATGCTCATTCTTTGGCTTTCTGGTTTCTATTAGTCAGGGACTTCATGTAAGATAATCTGGGTTTCTCCCTCTGACCTCTGAAACATGTAATTTGGGGGAGATACTGTATTTAAAACGCCAGTCCCAGTAATGAGCCCAGCTTAGCAGTGTGAGCTCCTGCCCTCCCCTTAATGAACAGAGCTGTTGAGAAATAATTTCACTTTGATCTAGTTTGTGACCTGAGTTTTTGGCTTAAAGAAGACTGGGCAGCTAATTGGATTCTTCAGTTGCCTTTAATCTCTACCTCAACACTTGGAACCTGACCAAGCTGAATTAAAACAAGTCTGATAAACAAGATGGAGCTGGCTCCCAGGTTAACAGCAACAAGAAAAGCCCCCCTCCATCACCAGCACTGTGGGGTTTAATGATCACAGTGTGGTTGGCACCTCACAAAAACTGTGAGGCTGTAGGCCCCCAGAACCTGCAGCACGGAAGTCTTCAGAATCCTTTCCCCCTCCTCCCTAACACCCTGGATGTGGCTTAATTAGAAAGAAAAGGAGGGGTAGAGGGAGATGGAGAAGAAAACTTACAGTTGGTAGAAGAGGCAGGGTTGGGGGTTCATCTTAAGGGGAGGCAGGACGTCCAGAAGACTTTGTCCCTGGGAGAGGAAGCAAGCCAGGCCAGGTCTTTGAGGGCTGGACAGTAAAGATTACAATTTGAATTTCCAACTGTGCTCCAAGAGTGAGGGTGTGCAGGAGGGAAATAGGATATGAGGGGCAGGGTTATACAGCCAGAGGGGCTGGGAATCATGGGTTTTATTTAATCTTTTCAGATGCCAGGGTTTTGTGCGGAGGCAAAGCAGAAAGAGGAAGGGGTCTGCTGGCGCCTGGGAAAGGATTCTCTTGGGCTTCCCTCCTGAGGCCTCAGTCTGCTTTCTCCTTCCATAGCTAGAGGAGTCCTGAGGGCCTGGTCTTTTAAAGTGTTGGGCTTTGCTCTAGGGCCAGCATTTCTCAACCTGGATACTATTGCCATTTTGGCCCAGATAATTTTTAGCTATGGAGACTGTCTTGCGCACTGTAGGATGTTTAGCAGCATCTTTTACTTCTAGTTACTAGATGCCAGTCTAGTTGTGACAACCAAAACTGTCTACAGTCATTGACAGATGTCAACTGGAGAGCAAAGTCACCTCTAGTTCAGAACTGCCAGTTTAGGGCTCTGCGAAGCCAGCATTTCTCGAGAAAAAGTGAAGTAGTTGGACTGAAATCAACTTGGTAGGATTTCAGAGAGTTAAAGGAGAGGGCGGGGTTATTTCTTTTTCTTCATTGGGCCTCTGCAGCCTGATAAAGCATGCAGCTTCCAGGGCATGTAATCCGAACTTAAGCTCAGTGAATCTTGTGTG
>RJWT010008240.1:0-26549 GCA_004365215.1 Cuniculus paca | reverse complement strand
TTTCTTCCCTTCTTCCTTCCTATATTTTTCAATATTAATCATTTATTTTCAGAAAAATATATTTAACTTTTTAAGAGAGTATATTTTATTGGTCCAAGGATTGGTTTAAAATAAAAATTTAGTAAAAAAAAAAAAAAAACTACATACTGTCTGCCTCCAACATTCTCTTTTCCTTACTCCAGAAAGAAAGTTTTGCAGAGGAGCGTTCTTACTTCATGGATAGAAAATAGTTTAAAAATGTGTTTCCAAAAGTAGCCATGGCAGCCCATGTTTTCACAACACCTGGAGCAGATGACGCTGGGAATAACTTTGTCAGTGCTCAGTCTATTCGAGCCTGAAGCAAATGTGTGAGACACACAACATCTTCCTGGGGTGATTTATCTTTATCCTATAGGACACTCTGGAAGAGGCTCACAGTTACTCCTGCAGTGTGGTGTTGTGAGATCTTTATTTTTACATCCCTTGGTGATTTTCATTTGACTATGGAGATTTCACGTGTGATACACGCTTTTACAAGTATGAATCCTTTCAGACCCCAAACTAGGGTCCTAAGATTTGTGCACACCTGTAATCCCAGCACTTGGGAGGCTCAGGCAGAAGGATCTCAAGTTCTAGCCCTGACTGGGCAACTTAGTGAGTCCCTGACTCAAAATCTCAAAATGAAGAAAATAAATAAATAAATAAGACCTGGGGATGTAACTCAGTGTGAAGGCTATGGATTAAATCCTCAGGGCTACCAAAAAACAAAAACAAACAAAACAAACAAACAAACAAAAAACAAGATCCTATTTTAGCTGGACCTGAATTCTGAACACACAAATATTAAATTACAGACATCCCAATATTTTGTTTCAGGCCATGCATTTGCATGGGATAATTGAGCATGATTTCTGGCTTGTATTTCACTCTTGTCATTTTAATAAATGAATTTCTTGACAGCTTTTAGCTCTGAATATTTTAAGTTTTCTTTGTTACTTATCTCAAATTATTTGAAAAAGCTGTTCATTTTTTTATCTTTTCTTTTAACAAAATATGTATATAATTAGGCAAGTCATTTTAATATACATTATATATTTTAAGATCCAAAAGTCCCTAAGTGTAAGAGCTCTATACATGATATTTCACAACTGAGTAAACTAAACAGTACAATGCTGTCCTTTTTGTAACACATAAACCAGTGTCCTGTCATGCTGCCTCCTGCATAACAAATGTTATCAACAGTCGTTGGGTGAATAAGTGCTACATCAGTGCTTTAAAACAAAGGTTTTCTAAATCTAAATTGTGTGCCATTGTCTCTTTCATACCTTCATTCATTAATTTTATTTCCCACTTATCAAATATGTTCTAGGGGGATATTAACACATAAGTCATACCTATAGATGTCAAAATCAAACCCATAGTTAGTAGTTCAAACTTTTTGGTCACTTAAGACATTCCTGTTAAGCAAATGAACAGAGAGATGAAGATAGTTATACACTAAGTTTTCTAAGTAGTACCAAGCCAAGAGTGACTCACAGAAGCAAATCAAAAGCATAAAAGATCCTGGTTACTCAACCTATTTGCTCATATATAGCCAGTGATAGGAACAGACTGGATTCCAGGAAATTGAAAATAGTATATTGGAGGACATTTATAATCAATTAATTGATTAATTTAAAAGAGATCATAATTTAGTACATAGGATTCAGAAAGAGAGCATTTTTGTTCCTTTTATGTCTTTACTTTTTTTTTAGAATATATTTGTAAGCCAGCAAAATTCAATTCCTTATAGAAAGCACTGTAACTGAATCATTTCCCCATGAAAGTGGGTAGCTCATAAAGACCTTTGAAACTTTAGTAGTTTGAATAATATAGAAAACAAACCTTAATATATGATCTCATCAGTTGCAGTTGTGTTCGAAAAGAAGCATTATAGAATCATGGCAGACATACATAACAGATGCAGAAAGCTAGTTTAACAAAAATGTCTACAGTGTCTTTGACACTTTCTTGTTGCTGGGACAAAATATCCAACATCCACAATGCAATGGGGAGGAGAGCTTTATTTTGGCTTAGGATTTTAGTCCAAGGTTAGTTGGCTCCAAGGCAGGAACAACATGGCAACTAGGAAGAATAACTAGAGTAGGTGAGGAGCCAGGGACAAATATATGCCCTTCAAGATCACACCTCCCTGAGTGACTTTCAACCAGGCTCCACCTCCTAACCACATATTCAGCTATTAACATCTCATCTGATGAATCTACTGGCAAGTATAGCACCTGTGGCCCAAAAACCCTCCACACTCATGAGACTTTTGAAGAATATTTTAGATCCAAGCCATGCAAAACAAAAATAAGCAAAATATGCCCAAAACATAAAGCATATAACCTTAATATATAAGGGATAGACAAGATAGAATGTCTGTAAATATACGTCAAGGACACAAGAAGATGGTATGGTTCAAACGTAATAACTCATGTAGCCTCATTCATAACCAAAGACAAAACAAAATGAGAAATCAATATGAAATATTAATAATTTTTCAGACAGAATTTGTTATATTTTTCTAGTCATATACTAGAAAGTATGAAACTGTTTCCTTTTATCTATGATGAAGAAATTAAGAATATTTTCCAGCATAATTAGTCCTATAATAAGCAGTCTCATACATAATAGTGGAAAGGAAATTCATAATTTTTGTTTAAAAATATGCAACAAAACTATAATAATTTTTCTTGCAATTTTCTAAATCCATACCCTTATAGAAAAGGTGCAAAAATTATAGACACTACCTACAATTTATTTTTTTAATTTTTTTTCCTATAATTGATTTTGTAATAACATAGTTTTGTAAAAATATAGAACACCTATATTTTGGTATTTGTCCACAATAGTTGATACATGCATTCAAATTCTTGGAAAGTCCAATAGAAAGAAAAGTAATTTTTAATTGCTGTATTTATAGTAAGGCTATTTATTTCTTAATGTGGAAATACAACTCCTGCATTGTATTGTGAAAATAAAAGTATCCAAACTAATTTGTATACTATTATTCTATTTTACTAAAAAGTTATATATGTTAGAACACATATTTGAAAGAACATAGGTGACTAACAACGATTATTATAGTTGTGTTATTCTCAGCAATCTTTTATCTATATTCATCTATTTGCTCCATATTTGTTCATATGCCCCTGAACTGTGAAGCCATATTCCACCAGTTTCACCTGATTTCATATTGGCCCTCCATTCAGATCAATAGAAATCCTTATCATGTTTATGGGTTTGAGATTCCACAATCACAAAGGAGTGGTAGATTTCTTGAATGAAAATAAAACAAAATAACTATGTTTAGTATATAGAGGCTTTGTCATCTTATTGAAATGGAGTAGAAAGAAAAAAAATTTAATATATTCCTTTTCAAAAAGTAGCACAAAAGTAAAAATTTTAAATACATAATCCATGGATTATTATGTCCAAAAATAAAATTTTCTCACAACTCAGGAGAAAACAAAAAAGAATTGCTAGAAAATGGAACAAAATGAAAAGAGAGACATTCATGGAATAGGATGAGAAAGCTGTACTTAACACATTTTTAAAACATAAAAGGAAGTAATATTTATACATGCTCATTTTAATGTTTGAACTAGAAAAATGAAGTGTTGACTCTCTCTCAGGAAGATGTAAAAAGGTGACGACATGACGCTCAATCTGAGTCATCTTGCACAAAGTTTTGAAGATGCCCAGTTCCAATGAAATAGTGAGAAACATTTCTTGATAGTGAACTTGGACCATTGTCTATGTGCTTTTTCAAGACCGGAGTAATTGTTTCTAGAAATTATAGAAAAATTGTTTGAATTTGAGAAGCCTCTAGAACATTTCAATTCCTCATATGCAAGTTTCAAAGTGTCACAGCTAGAAAGTGTGGATTCCACATACTCTGAGGCAAGATTTTTGGTTGACCTAGACTTAAAGGACCATACAGGGAAATTGTCCCACACAACAGGAAACTGAACAAGAAATAGAGTTGGGTTACCAAATGCCTTCCCCGTGCAAGACCCTTCTGCACAGAACTAACCTACCTGATGGTGATTCAATTCAGTAATTCAGGCTACTTGGGAAATTGATGCAGGTGGATTGCAAGACTGAAGCCAGTCTAGGCAATTTAGAAAGAACTTGTCTCAAAATAAAAATTAAACATGTAAGATTTTTAGAAAGAGCTATGTTTGTAGTTCAGTGATAGATCACTTTTCTAGGATGTAGAAGGTCTCCATTAAATCCTCAGTAATTAAGATTAAAAAAATAATAATAAATGCTTGGTACCTATGCTCCGGGACAGGGCTGGACACTCACTGTGGGAAAACATTTACTAGTCTTGCAAAGCCAAAATTATGAATAGATGAGAACACCACAAAAATATCATGAAAGAAGTGTAAACTGGACACATGGATGTACACAGATCTCTACTAAAATTACTATTGGTCTGTATAGTGTAGCAGCCAAGAGAAGTGTGCCTGTTTTCTAGGGCTGCTAAGCACCATAAACTTAGGAGTTTTAAATAAAACACATTCATGATATTAAAATTTTGTTGATTGCAGATTCAAAATTAGTTTCATTAGGATGAAATAAATGTGTTCAAAGGGCTACATCATTTTATGGATGCTCCACATGAGACTCTATTACCTTGCCTTCTTGGCTCCCAGACATTGGCCACGTTACTGGGTGCTTTCCTTTCTTCTAACTTTAAAGCCCAAATGACCTTGCCCGTATTGCTTTGACTTCTCATAGTCATATTTACCTCATTCTCTCTTCTACCTTAATGATTACATTGAACTTACCTAGATGATTTAGGATTATCTCTCTAAAGATCTCTGATTGGCCACCTTAGCTCTCTCTATAACCTTAATTCTGCTTTTCCATGCAAGGGCAGCATAGCATACCTTAGGTCCTTTGACTTAAGACATAGACATCTTGGCCTGAGAAGTGAGGTTATGACTCTTTCCCATAAAAAGATTTCTTCATGCTAGGTAAATTTGTATGACTACAAAGATCAAGTCTCAATGTTCCTTTCTATTCAAGGAGATCCAATTTAAAATATTAAGAAATATGTGGTCCAGGTAACACTGGGAAAAAAAAGGCCTTTGAAATTATAAAATCAGTATTAAGTTTTAATGTTATAAACTAATTTGCACATGTCCTTTGGCTGTGCTGAGCTTCAAGGGACAAAGACACACGTTTCCATGTTTTTTAGCCTAATACACTCTTATATAGTATTTTATTCACTGCTACACAAAATAATTTAGTAAAAGAGGCCAGACAAGCAAATAGATAACAATGCCACAAAATAAACTATATGTAAAAAGGGCAAAGATGCTAATAAGTCTTGGAGTATTTAGATGGGAAGATTATATTTAATTGGTGGGATCAGCACTGTTAAAGAAGTTTTTGAGGGGTACTTCTAAGCAATTTGGTTTTAAGTGTCATTCTTGATTAGTTCAATTAGGAATTGAGAGTCAGCACACTTTAATGGAAATAGCAAAGATTTTACAGTTGTGAGGAAATCTTGAAATTTGAAACCCCATCTGCTCTACTTTCCCCTGATTTTTAGAAAGGTTTAGCCTCTTTGAGTTTAAATTTACTTTATATTTAAAAAAAAGTAAATCTAATATTCAGAAACGTTTGTAGGATTAGAGAGAGATTATTTACAGCACCTAGGAAATGCTTTGACCTAGAATTAATTCCTATAATAATATTAGTTTAAGCTGCAATCTAAATGCTTTTGCATGAGTTTTCATTTATTAGCCTATATTTTAAATATGTCTTCCACAAACACTATTATTTTCTCCTTGAATTTTTAATGTTTAAATGATATACACTCATAATCTTAATTGACAATAATTTTCAAACCAGAGTAGAATTTTGTTACAAAATCTGATTCCTTTCAGAATTATATTAAAGCTTATATTGCATTTATATTTGAATGATATAAATATTAAAAATAGTATTTGGTTTATCACTGATATAAGGGAACCAAGAAAAATATATTTTAGTGGCTTGGTCAGCAGCATTTCTAGTAGGTTAATAAGTTCAGTGTGTTGATTCAATCCTGAAATCCCAGCACTGTTGGAGGCTGATTCAGGAGGATCACAAATTCGAGTATCACTTGAGAATATTAGGGAAAATTTTGACCTATTTGAAGTATGGCTTTTTAGACAGGTCTGACAAGAAGAGGACAGACTAAAGAACTTCTGGGGTAGGAGACTTGAATTATGGAAAACTGATTCAAGAAGAAATCTATCTATAAAGCCATTAGCAAGTAGTTGTATAAAACAATCTTCAAACGGAGAGATAATTTCTTGTCATTCACAATGTGTAAGATACAGTGAAATGAATTCAAATACATTTTTTCAAGGTAGAGCATGTTTTCAACTAAGTCCCTGTGTTAGTATTACACATCTAATCATTCATTCAACAAACACTATTTAGTGTCTGCTATGTAACAGTTACTGTTACAGGGATATCATAAGAACTTACACAAAATAAAGTACTATGCCTGAATCAGGTAAGGTCCCTCCCACCCACTGTGAAAGAAGCAGAAAAATAAACAAACATAATAAAAGAAACAATAAAGTTTATAAGTAAACATAGTTGAGGAGAACAAATTTGTGTCTACTATTTTACATAGTGATCTGGAAGTACACTAGCAGCGGATATAGCTCAGTGGCACAGTACCTGCCTGGCAAGCATGAGGTCCTGAGCTTGGATCCAATGGTAAAAACAATAAAAAATAAAAAGTACACTAATTCTCATGCAAAATGGAAAAAAGATATAAGTGGGGACTTTTGCACTGTCCAGTGAGTACTGATAAAACTGTTGTAGGATTCTATAGATTTATTGGGATTTGTTATGCCTTCCCCTAATACGCGTTAGTCTGTGGGAGCCCACTGGCTCTCCGCGTGATAATCCAGTGGACGCTGACCTACTTTCCCAGTGGACCCTGTACTTTGCATTTCGGCAGGGGGTTAATAGTACAGATGAGAGAGGTGGCGTTCCTAGAAGGGGAGAGCTAGAAAGGTAACAAAAAACAAACAAAAACTTAGGACCTATTTGTTAAGGATTTTAAACCAAGGAGAGAAACCTGTCTTTGAGAGCTCCTTAATCCTTTTGGACCTGCTGGACATTTTCAGAAGTCCTGTCAAAAAGCAAATCAGCAAAACAGACTTGGGTCCTTCTGCTTTCAGTGTTTCAGAGATGAATT
This sequence comes from Cuniculus paca, assembly GCA_004365215.1. Lineage (NCBI taxonomy): Eukaryota > Metazoa > Chordata > Mammalia > Rodentia > Cuniculidae > Cuniculus > Cuniculus paca. The sequence continues at coordinate 19,312 of RJWT010008240.1, read as the reverse complement.
AAGAAGTGTTTTTGGCAGTTACGTCAGACCAGAATTTGGTCCTAGAATTCCAAGTTGTAACTTAGACTCCACATTCCAATGGAGGTGTTACTATGCAAGGTTACATAGGGTTTGCAGTAGTATTAATTACCCATCCTTTGTTTTATTTTCATATTCTTATACTTCTTCTTATATAGATAGCCATACATGCAAATATATGTGTATGCATGTTGCATTTATATTCTCTTTGAAACACCCAAAAGTTAAAAACATAGTAAAGATTAATTTGCCAGGCAACCTAAAACCACAGTATTATTTACATGATGAAAAAGATGTCCAGATTCCAAACAAAGGACCCATCTATACACTCAGACATTCCAACCAGTTTGCTAAGTTGGAAACTGCTTTACCAGGAGCTACTGAGGGATACATAATGAACATTGGGAGACAGAATCCTCCAAAAAGATTACACAAATGCAGCATCATTCTGTAGAGAAGTAATAAACAAGAAAATGACTGATTTTCCCTACAAAAGTTAAAAGGATAGACTACCATACAGTTGTTCTCTTACATTTTTCTCTTTCAAAATTTGTATAAAACTGTAGTATCAGGGATAAAATAGCTTATAAAAATTTAATATCATGAGTTATTTTGTAGAAAAGAAATTAATTCACATATATTACCAAGTGGAAGTCCCGTATGGCAAAGCTCTTTTTGGAAAAGGTTACTTGTAATGACCAAATTCGTCACTGTTTGGAATCTCATAAAGGTCACAATAGAAGGTTTTCACTTGTTTTAAATAAAATTCTATATTTTAAAAATAAATATGCCTTTCTTCCATTTCATAGAAATATCAATGCTGTTTGCACTATAATTTACTTTCTGAGCCTCTGACATTTACCCAGCTGACTGTCTTTGGAGAACAATCTCTTGACTGAGAAGCTCTCTACGTAAGAAAACTGTCAATTACAAATTACTATTTGATGCATTGCAAAGTGCAGAAATTTTCAGGTTTAAAGAATGACCTTGTTAAATACTTTTGGGTCTACTCTCTCTAACTTATATCTAACGATGGCATTTCATGTAAATGCAAAAAAATATTTGATTCACAAAGATGTAATCAAGGAAGAGGAATGCCTTAATTAAAAGAAATGTACTATAAAGTTAATAATATAGTATATTTCTGAGTTCATAAAACAGTCAATCAAATCTGAAATATTATGAAAACCTCCACATTATTTAGACTTATCTTGATCTTTTGAAGGAAACATTTTTATTCACAATACAAGTAATTAAAGTCTTCAACTGGAACAACATGATTGTGTTTGTGTGTATATGCATCTGTGTATTTTTATATGTACACAGATACTCAATTTGAATGTTTTGAAACTGACATTAATTGTGTAATAAGAACTAGTATATAATTTATTAAATTGCATATTTTATATTTATTTTGAAAATATTTTAATACTTATACTACAGGAATAAGATGCATTCCCTAAATGTGAAACAAATACTTATCATGAGTAATTCTAAATAATATTTTATAAAGGGGAAAAACAATAGGACGTAAACTGATTACCAAAGGTAATCCTCTTTTCCTATAATTGGCAATACTTTACATTATATAGTTACAAATGTATGGTGAAACACACAAATCTAATTTATGTATTAGTATCATATACATTTCCAATATTTTTGGCACAGCATAAATTTGTACCACTAGTACATATTTAAAAAAAATATTACTATATGTATTTCCTGACTGAGTTTACAAGTTTTGCAGTAAAAAGAATTTCAGGGTCGAGTGAAATTCAATGTTACCTCTAAAATGAGTGCTATGTAAAACCTTTATATTCACACAACTCCTCCAAAGAAAAGAAATAATTCAATTCCTCTAATTGTGGTTAAAGTTGATTTGCAAGGGTCACATGGATTTAAACAAAAATTTATGACTTAAATATATAACTTTGAAGACTCTCATTTATTATCAAATAAAATAGCATCCAAATCTATTTTCATTTTATAAAGGTAATGTGTACACTTACACACATGACACAGACACACGCACACACAGCTGGATGTTTGTGTAACGAATGAGTACTCAAATGTTTACCCCTTGTCACATTTCTTTATCCAGTGAATGCACTATGATGAATTTTTTTTTAACAAAGAAATCTTCAATCCCAAGAAGTTTGTTCCAACTCACCAAACATCAATGTTATATCCAATTATATTTCAAATGTGATTTTACAAATTAAGGCTGATTTCATTTTGAGTGCGTCTGTTCATTTACACCTTCATTAAGGCATTCATTCAAAAGACATGGTAGATCAAAAACTCTGAGTTACAATTCCAGATAAAGCAACAGTTCTGTTGTGTGGTAAGTGATAATCTCACTAAGGCACACAAAAGAAGGAGCAATGAAATACAATGTGAGACTCGATGATGGGATATATCAGAAATACACTTGAGGAATTTAAAGGGTGCCTCCGAAAGTATACGACTTCTAAACTGGATTGTAAAGAATTAGCAGGGATTGGCTAAGAAAAAAGATAGTAGTGACGTAACCAAAGATGATATTTACAAGCAATGTTAATAATTTTTCAATGAAAAGCAGGTCAAAGGTAAAAAAGGATGGTCTTTACATGCTACCGTTCCTTTCGTTTGCAAATTGCTCCTCTTTGATAGGTAACCACCAACTCTAATGTGTGCCTCTTAACCGAGTGATGAACTTGAAACAATTCCGGTGTCTAGAATGCAGTGATTTCTACAGACTCCTGTATTGGCCTGTTGACTTTTCTGAGCAAGTTAAAAAAAATGAATAGTTCACTATTTATTTGTCTTAATATCTGTAAACAAATTCCCAGCTACCACAAATAGATTTTCATCTCTTTAACTAATTATCATCTAAGTAATTCAAATTCTGAGTCAAGATTCTGCTTTTAAAGAGGTATACTGTGGCATCATTGCCAGCTTCAAGTTGCAAATCAACCTCATTGGACTCCTAATTCTTCTACGTATTGTGTATTGATATGGGATATGCAATTATTTAAGTCACACAACTGCCACGTGCTTACATATTGGGATTTCAAGTATGCCTTCTTTCATTTGTTGGGTCTTCCTTGTTATTTCCCTGCACTTCTTTCTTCCACAGAGGACATTCTAATTAGAACACACATCAAACAGAGGTTTCATCATTGCTCCTGTTAATACAATCATCATCATCAAGCTTTGCTTTGTAGGCATGACGTGGAGACTGTTCATCTATCATGAGTGTTTTGTTAGGTGGCACAGAGCCAAAAAGTCAAGTAACAAAGCAAGATATTTACTTATTTATTTATGTTTTCTTTTTTTTTTTTTTTTGAGGCAGGGTTTCACTACACAGTGCAGGCTGGCCTTGAACTCACTTATCTAACCCAGGCTTACCTCGAACTCACAGTGATCTTGAGTGCTGCAATTACAGTTGTGTGCCACCACACCCAGCTCTAAAGTTAGATATTAAAAAACAAAACAAAAACAGAAGCAAAAAAAATGATTTTAGTATCATGGAGTTCATTATTCAATTCTTTATTTAAAGATCTGTATACTTTGTGGGGTTACTTACCTGTGTGCCCTGAAATCATCACTCAACATTCAAAATTTATACCTCTGACTGTAATATTTTTGTTTCTTTGAATGGATTAGGTAGCTCAAAATTTATTTTCTGCTCATATATAGTCCTCATCACTCAAAAATGGATAAAGAAAAAAAAATCTTCCAAGTTCCAATTAAAACACTTTCTACAAGAGACTTGAGATCACAGTTAATCTTCTTTCCAGCTAATACTCATGCTCATTGCTATTCAACTTCTCAACAAAAGATCAACACTGCTGACCATTTTCACAAAAATCTACACATTGAGTTATATCAGGAAACCCACTTTATGTCTTCATGGCCTCCTAGATGAACCAACTAATGCTAGAGCTGCCTGAGTTGAGTTACACAATAAGAATATTATTTTGAAATAGATATGGCAAATTAGCATTTGCTTCTTTTCTCCAGAGCAATGTAATCACATCAATAACCTTTTAGAGAATGCTTTAGAGCTAAAATGAGTCAAATGTTTTTCTCTCTAGGCAATGATGGTAAATTGATCATGTCAAACCTGCAGGTGACACCCACAGTGCTTTCTCCATCAGGTTACATTGAGCAACAAGAGCACCCCTCTGGAAATCTGCATATTGCCCACATTTTGGATGTGTTCCCATCCTAGCACCCCATTGTCTTAAAGATAAAACCTCAAGCTGGGAGTGTCTTGATAGAAAGTTGGTGTCTGAGTGGTAATACTTCCATCAACAGAGCAGCTGTCAACACATTCTGAGATGAAACATTTGTCCTTGAAACTATTAGGAACTGTCACAAATATCTACCCAGCACAGATTTGGAATATTGGCAAGGACAAGTGTTTCATTTGCCTCTGGAGCCAGCCATTGTCTTGGACAGTGCCCCCACAGTCTCAGCCTCTACTCCAAATCTAAAATTCTTCATCTAGCTTTAAAGTTAAAAATCAAACTAATAATCTTGAATCTCGTCTTCATCTTCAGCTTTCATGTTATCAGGTAAGGAAGGAGGTACAGTCATATGCACTTCACTCAATGACATAACTGTATTTCACTCATGTATATGTCCCATGCAATTATAATATAGCCTATATGTGGGGTGGATTAGACCATCTAGTTTGTGTCAGTGCACATCGTGATGTTCACAAAATCACCTAACAATGCACTGCTCAGGAGATGTCTTTGTAAAATACTTGCCTATTTCACCAAAGTGGAACTTGATCTTACAGTGATGATTCCCAATTAACAAAATACATAGAATACCATGTATCATTGGAACTTAGACAAAGAAATAGAGGAAAGGAACTCAGATTTTGGCCCATGGAATTATCATAAACCTGTAAAACATAGTCAAAAATATATTTTGTATGTACTTAATCACATATTATAATAAATTGAAATATAATGGGCCTTTCTCTTCTCTATGAGACACATGCTCCAAATCCCCAGTGGATAACTGAATCCACACATAGTACTGAACCCTATGCATTTTTTTTCTTATATATGCACACTTATGATCAATTTACTTTAGAAATGAGGCACAGTAAGAAATTAACTTCAACTAAAGAAACAGAACAATTATAATAATATGCAACAGTAATAGGTGTGTGAATGTTCTGTGTCTCTCAAATATCTTATGTGCTGTCCTCACACTTCTTGTGATGATGGGAGATGATACAACACCTCTGGAATGAAATGGGGTGAGGTGAGGATGACTTGACTGAGCAATGCAGTACCTCTACCACTCCTTACATCTGATAACTGAGACAGCTACTAAGTGGCTATTGGGAGGGTAGTATATAGAGTATAGATACACTGCAATAAAAGATGAGTCACAGTGGAGCAGCACAACATGAATCTTCCTCATGCTACTTGGAATGGTGTACTGTTTAAAACCTATAGATTGTTTATTTCTGGAATCTTTCACTTACTATTTTTGGACTGCAGTTGATTGGTGTTAACTCAAACCACAGAAAGGGAAACCATGGAGAAAGAGGGATTGTGGAAGTATATCATGCTTGTCATAATTTTGTAACTATGATTTTTAGCCTTCTTTCTTAGCAGTTTTCAAAGCTAAAATTTCTTTGTTATTTTAGTCAAGAATTATGTATGAGTCGAGGATCCATTCTTTGTCTGTCTCAAGATAGGTCTGTGTGTCCAGTAGCTCCAGGCTGTGTAATTGGCGCTTAACTCTACATAGGTAAGTATTTCATAAATGAATGCAGTTTGCCAGTGGCCATCAGATAAGTAAAGAAAATTTAGCCCTCAAAGTATATACAGCTTTGCCCCGAGGCAGGTACATGAACAGATGCTCACCGTTATAGTGTGTGAACGGCATCTGCTGCCAAGCGCTCTGAGGTTAAAAGAAACTAGGGCAAAGGAAATCAGTATCCTGCAAAAGGTGATATTTGGAAAATGCTTTGAAAATAATCAGGAATTAGGTCAAGAAAAGAAGAAATTCCACCATGGATTGCAAACAGATGTGTAACAACCATAGAAAGAAATCAACGTCAAGACTCCGAAAGTGAAATACAGTGATGTTTGGCTCTGAAGAGATTTTGCCTCTTCAGGTAAGTGACAGTAACAAAAGCCAGTGGTAGGCAGAGTCTCTCTAACTCATGAAAGACTGGTGCTTTTCATTAAGACATTGGATACAGAAAGCTAGAGAGAAACCAATAGACTTTAACAAAGGAAAAGGTCCAATCTGATTGGCACCTGGAACACACCTGCTATAGAAAGTAGTAAAACTTTAATAAAGTGATACAGGAGGCAATGAGACCAGGCAGGAGACTGTTACTTTAAATTTGTATAAGAAATAATGTGCTTTCTGATTATGATTTATTTTTACTTGTTTAATATAATTTCATTGATGTCTGTATTAAAATATTTATTTTACAATCAATGTGGCATTTAAAGACTTTTTTGTAACCCCATCCTGTGATAATAAATTTCCATTTAATTAACAGGGATCGACACTCATTTTTATTTAATAAAAAGGCAATGTTTTATTTTCAAATTTTAATTAGAAGTGGTGATTAACATAGAGTGCACAATTTGGGCGTTAGCTGGCTTGCACCAGATAAAATTTGTAACCTTAACCAGAGCCTTGGTATACTTTCGAATTTTCTTCCAAAGCAAAAGTAAATGGTGCTTCTTTCAAATTTCTCCCATCAGTGACTTTAATTAGTGATTAGTGGTTATTGCTTGTGATTTCTGCATCTTTTCTATTAATGAAAGGTCACAAACTAATGATTACTTTAAAATGCGCTAAAACGAATCATCCTTAGAAAACAACTTTTTGTTAGTGCTGTATGCCTGCTGCTCTCACAAACAAGATGTGGGGTAGGCTGCGAAAAATGGATGATGTTAAATTGAGTTTTTGTAACTATTTTTCTTTCTGGGGAGTGGGAAAAATATATTCATCAAAATCACACACCCAAACAGCAGTAGCTTTTCCATTCCAAGAATTCAGAGTTTAAAATAATGTAAAACTGTAAATGATAAGTCAGTTCAGGTCAGTATAAAAGGAACAACAAAGCGACATTTCAATTTAAGCAGAAAATACCATAGCCAACCTTAATCAGATGTTCTAATAAATAAGTCAAGGGACAGTACTGCATATTTCTTAATCCAAAAGAGAATGAATTGCCATGATTCTCGTTCAAATGCCACACAAAACAATGTGAAAATAGTCGTGAACACAGTAGAATTGAATATAAATTGTGACGTTCTAAATTGTAGAGGTTATTTTTGTTTCTTTCAAATATAAATCAACCATTCAAAAATATGCTTTGCTTAATATAATTGAGCAATTATTTATAGAAATTTTACTTTGGATAAGGTGTTATGTTTTGATGAGCTACTTGGACTGAACATAGAACTTATCAGGTATTCATTCAGTCATTCATTCTTTCATTCATTCCCTGACCTACTATTCTGTATTTAGTTCTAAAATGTTGGGGTCTTACTTCCAGGAAAATAAATGCCTTCTAAACAATTTTAGGAAGGAATAAAATATCAATTAAATAATCTCACTAACAGACAAACTGACAATTTTGCTAAGAGACATGCCACATATATGTAATAGATATTCTAAACAGAAAGGTCAGGTCGATCTTTCTTAGGAAATTTATATTTCAGCTGACATCTAAAAGATGACTTGTATGTAGCAAGTTAGAGAAATGGAGGAGAAAGAAACTAATAGAAAGGAAGTGGCATGTAAATTCATGACCCAGGATTAACAAGAGCAGGTACAATGCTTACTACGATTCAAAAAAGAGGTCTGGGCCATTGCAGGAGAAAGCACAGTGTAGGAAGATACAGATAGGAAAGTTTTAAAGAATTTTAAGCACAAGAATAGAAAACTTTGGAGGAGAGGTCCTTCCATGATGTTATCAGATTTTACCTTGGAAAACGTCTGTCTGATTACAATGAGGCCAGTGTTGTGGCTACCAGTTGGACAAGACTCAGAGTGGTAGGTCCTGCTCAGTGGAGAAAAATCTGAGATCTGTGTAGATTTTTCACTGATCCCAAGGTATGATTGAGAATATGAAGCGAAGAGGAGAGTTCTTCAGACTAAGCATTAAGAAATTTTAAATTTCTTTAAAGATGTTAGATACAGGAAGATAACCTACAAAATATTCCAGGAAAGAAGTAGTCAGAAGGTTAGGAGAAAACTAAAAGAAAGGCCTGTTAAGAAACTGTGTAAGTAGACAGAGTATAGCTGCATGAAATGCTACAGGTGTCTGAGATAAGTACTTTTAACTTTTCCGCTAACATTTTCAACATTAAGTCACTGTTAGCACTAGTGAGATTATGTCATGGAAAAATGAAATGGATTGAGTAGTAAGCACCAGCACAGGAAAAAGAGACTGTATATAAGCACATCTCATGCTGGGACACAAAGGAGGGGAGAGACATGAACTGGAAGTTGGATACAAACAGAAGGCAGGAAGAAGTTTGAATTTGGGTTTTCGGTTTTGATTTTTGTTTAAGTTTCCTTGGTAATAGAGAAGGACATGTGAAATATACAAGAGGAATAAAAGGATCAACTTAACAGGAAGGGCAAAAAAGCCTATGAATGTAGGCATAGATGGGATTCACAGACTCCTAGAGGGATTTTTGAGACAGGAGTAGGCTAGATAATCCTAGTAGAACATGAATCAAATAAGTAAGTGAAGACGATGTGTGGATATGCAAGAACAATGAAGGATACCCATAGCTTCTACTTTTTCTTTTCTCCCCATAGATCAGAAGATAAGTCTCAGGTCAGAAGGATTAACATGGGGCTTAGAATAAAAGGAAAAACACTAAGAGATGCAAGTAACACTGAGAGTACCATGATGGCCAAGCTAGTGGATGGTGAAATAGAGTTGAAAATCTTGAAAGAAAATAGACACATGGGTAAAAGCAAAGAAAGCAGTGATTGGATTACAGAACAGCTGCTGTGGGAAGCACTTGAATAAGTACTCTGAAAAGACAAAAATAACAAAAATGTCATAATTTATAAAAAGAAAAAAAAGTGTCTTAAGCGACAAGGCAACACATTGAGAGTGCAAAGAATGAAAAAAAGAAAAATAATCCGAAACAGAAAGTCAGTTTAGAACTCATAGTTATTAGATTGGATATTTGGTACTTTAATTGGCAAAAGAAAAAGACAGTGTTTGATATAAAGTTTAGAATGCGCTGTTGGAGGTGAGAATTCCAGTGAAGGGAAAGTCAGGAAGGAAAGAGCTGTCACAGAATTTCTCATAAAGTGATAAGCCCTTCAGTTCAGCTGAAACAGCAGATACCTGAAGCATCCAGAAAAATCAGCTTCCAAAGACAGTTTTGGAGACAGATTGAGTAAGACTGTCAAGAAAGCTTTAAAGTACAGGTAATAGTTCATTCTTTAAAATTTCTATAGTAAAAAGGAAAATTAATAGAGATTTCCAAAGACTATATAAACAAGTGAAGCAGTATTTGGCCTGATATTTTCTGAATCAGAAGAGGCCAACTGAGGGTCTGCCAATGAAAAAATGATCAAGTGCCACAATAAAAATATCAACACAGACACACATTGCTTCATTAAGCACTGATTACCGTTGACAAGTGAACCAAAATATTGGCCTTTTCCAAATGGAGTGTTGTATAAATTCTGAAGCAAAATAAGAAATTTGGATCTTTAAAGCAAAATCAGACATGTAAGAGGCATCTGCTAATTTTAATAACGGTTGTCGCAAGCCTTCCTCTGAGTGGTTACTTTTCAAACAGAAAACTGCAGCTTCCATTGTAAATTTACTTTGGACCTTATCAAAATCTTTTATAGAATCAGGATTTTGGAAATATGAAATGGTGAAGAGGCTGGCAATAGTTCCAAGGTCTTCCAGATTTTGTACTTAATCTGGGTGTAAAAAGAAAAAAGGGACCAAAACTGCAAGCAGGATAGAAAACTTTGCTACTTTTTGCTTTCTCTGGCAAAATGCTTCTGGGAAAAGAAATTGAAATCAAGATTAAAATGAGTCCTTGATGATCCTGAATTGACCATTTCTGACAGGTTACAGAAGATGAGGCAGAGTAAATGTAATCCATTTTTTTCCCTTCTTACATATCCAGAGAAAGCCATTTTTTATCTTAGGCAGGATTGAGAAGACATTTAAGGTCGTTCTTCTGCTCATATTATGCAGTAATGGAAGGAAGATGAATCCATCTCCACGTCATTCTCTCTCCTCTAAAATAGTTTCCTTTTACATGGGCATTTAAATTCGACCATGTTGTACTCTCTTTACAATGAAATCTATTTCCTTTTCACAATCAATATGTAATTTATAGAGATATTCCATTATACATTATAGTCTACAAGTTTAACTTTTATAAAATTTGTGGAAACCAGGACTAAATTTACCTTTGAATTGTTCTTAAAAACATATTTGCCTAGTAATTTAAAAAACATAAAAAACTGTCTGGAATGTCAAATTCACTTAAGAGAAGAAATTTCTTTTTTACCACTGAGAATTTTAATTTACTTATAAACAAAATATTCAATTTAAATGATCTTTATGCCACACTGAAGTAGATTTGGACTGTATTGATGAGTAAGTTTTATTAAATATTGGTTTTTATTGTATATAATTTCAATTTAATATATAAATTTCTTAAAAGTTTGTAGACTTTGCCCATTTTATAAATTCATTTGGCTTTGCTTCTAGGTTAAATTATGTGATTCCATTTCACTTTATCTTACATTTAGAAGAAAACTTTTATTTACTAAAATTGATTTAATAACTTTATTATTTGGAAAGGGCATGTAAAATGACAGCTTTGAAATGATTATTCCAGGAGTAACACTCAATGACAAGTTCAATTTAATTATATAAACAAAGCCAATTAAAGAAATGCCTGGAATCATTTGATTGCTTTGAAAAGCACAAAACTTAATATATTGAGAGTCAAAGTAGGAGTTTTATGAACAAAGCCATTTGGAAGCGAGGGCAAGCTTCATTTTGATGCCTCCCGAATCCAAGTAGTCCATCAAGCACAGCCAAAGCTCTGAAAACCACAAGCTGACAGTGGCCCCGAGTAATGAAACTTCCAGTACAAAAAGTTGACAAAGAACCCTGTTGCCCTGTTGCTCAACATTACCAGCAGAAAGGAAAAAAAAAAAAAAGAAAGCAGAAATATTTCCTATCACACAGCTCTACCAAACCTGTAGAACCAGTCCACATGGTGACCATTTATCTCTGGCAGATAGGGGAAGGAAAAACTGTAAAATCTCATTAACAATTTTACAAATATATAAATATTCAGGAAATGTTTAACATTCTGCACTTGTTTACCCGCTGGGCATGTTTACATTTGAGTAAGCCAATCAAAGAATTATGTTCAAATCTTCAACATATGGAACTTCCTGTCAGAATAAAGCAATTACTACTTTACACTTTTCAAAAACCTGCTTTGGGCGACAAAAATAACATTAGCTGATGGAGAAAGAGGCATTAAAAAACAAACATACTGAGCTCTCTTTGAAAATTTATTTAATTTAAAACAAAATGTTGAAAGAAATGATCTACTTTGCATTTTAGATATCCTGAAAAAATGAGTCATTAAAAATATCATGGAGTTTCTTCCTTTAAAATATTTGTCAATTGTTTTCCACTTCTTCTTCCTGTCTTGGCTTCTAAAGTTGAGTTGCTTGGTAATACGTAGTACTAGTTTGAATGGCACAGAAGACATTTCGTTATCAGCAAGAGGGAGTTGAAACAGGGGAAAAGAATCATTCAGAACATTATGGGGGAGATATGTCCGTATACAGCCCTGAGAGGGTAAGATCATAAGGATGCTCACTAAATATGGCAGCTTTATGTACAGGACAGATTTTCTTTTGTACGTAGACCATACATGTACACGTGAGCACATACATACATAGGCACATGCTATACATTTATTAAAACATCTTAGAAGATGTATTTAGGCACACACAAATTATATTGTACAATGTGAGGTGTGCATACTACTCTTGATTAAAATATATCTTAATCCTGCATTATGATGGGACTTTTCTCTTCTTTAGGATTCCAAATATGGCGGGCAGTCATCCCAGTCCTTTGACCGTCTGGCTGGCTGGCTGCCTGTTTTATTCAGTCCTTTAACTATGTTTTGATTGATCTATTAGTCTCTTGTGTCAGATTGATTTTAGTTTCAGGGTGTGTGTCCCTCCCCTTTCTTCCAATGACCTATGTTTTAGTTGAATTTCTCTGAGTAGCCCTGAACGAGGCTTCTTCTCTGTTCAGCCTTTTCTCTCCTGATTGGGATATTTTGCTTTTTTAATATAGGGTCTGCCTTGATCATTCAGAGAGCTGATGCTAGATAGAAGGTCACATGGAGGTTTGGTTATTGTAAAGACTCATATATGAAATACTTTCAGCCTTCTGTATCTCTGGATTCAACCAAATGCAGATCAAAAGTAGTTTTCAGAACTACATCTGTGCTTGTGAATAGATTTTTATCTTGTCATTATTTCTTAAACAATGCATCACAACAACTCTTTACAAAATATTTATACTTTGTTGGCTATTATAAGTGACACAGTTATAATTTAAATTATATGAAGCTGTGCATAGATAGTGTAGGTACTACATTATTTTAACTATTTTATATAAGAGACTTGAATATCTGCCTACTTTGGTTTCTGAAGGAGTTCTGGAATAAATGTTGTACAGATACCAACAGGAAACTGTATTAGAGATATGTATTCTTATGAGTAATGCAGTAGAGATATTGACAATTGATTATTGTATTGTGTGTTTTAAATTCAATAGAATGCTTCTGTGAGTATAATATGGAGATGACCAAAGTTGTAAAAATAAAACGTGGAAACTATTGATTTTGAGGCATCATGTTCAGTGGTGTGATGGTGCGAAAGTGCAGGTGGAGAGAATTATTTAGAGAAAGTGTGGGATTTGAGGAAGGGTTTTTATTTTGAATTAGGAGAGATTAGCCTGTGATTCAATGCTAATGTGGAATGGTCAAATTGAGATGATGCTATTAATAACAATGGGTACAGAAACTACCTGAAAAACGGAAGACTACGAAGGAAATTATGATGGGGAGGGGTGGGAGAAAAATATCTTGCCTTATAAGAAGTAAATTGGCTAAACAGAAATGTTTATTGGTGCTACATAAAGGAAAAAGAGTACAGGAATTTAGCTGTTTCAAGTACAGTAATATTGAAGACATGAGCATAGAATCAGCAATCAAGATCTAGGGAAAGATTAATTCATCAACTGAATTCTTCAGTTATGAGTGAATGACTACAAGAGGAAGGGGAGTGGTTGACCAGGTTGAATGGAATGATCTTCATGAAATGATTTTGCTATAATTGTTATTTTGATATTTTAATATTGGAATCATTTGGAAGTTGCAATTCTGAGTAAGAAGAAAGTTTTGATTATTTCTTAAAGTACAGGACATGGGTGCATTGAACAAAAATAAAACAAAGGTGTGGCCACTGAGAGGATAGCAGCGTAAATGGGAAGGAGGGACCAAATAAAGAAGACGACAGGAGATGGTGGAAGGAATATCGCAATGGTACATCCCGGTAGAAGTTGGAAGGTTTGATGAGGAATATAAACAAACATTCACGAGTAAAGGTAGTTTGTTTTCCAGATGAAAGCACTGGACAGGAAACAGAAACCCATCTGAGGATGTATGCATCCATGTTTATGGTGTCCTCAAATATTGGAATCTTAACTCACTGACCAGGGAAAAACTTGCACAGATGACTCAAAAGTTAGTTATTCTCTTCTTTTTTGTTACCTATTTATTTCCTGCGTAATGACTGGGAATAGCAACGGCAGGCATGGAGTCAGGGCTAAATAAGCATTTGTTCAATGCATAAATATTACTTATATTTTCTGAGTTCTTGATTACTTATTCCATTACTTATTAATACCATCGGGGGTAGAGAGAAGCACATTTCAACTAATTCCAAAATAAAATTTTCCAGCTCTTTTCATATGCCAATAACTTTATCGTGTAACAGATGCTGTTTTTGCTTTGCATTATTTGTGCCTAATTTTACTAAAATTGCTATCCATCATCAATTCTAGGAGCCCCATGGCATCTTGTGACATTTGGAGATCAATTGCTACTAGAATCAATTATGAAAAGCTTTGTTTTAATGGACCTATAATTGGTATTGGTTTTTTTCTATTTTTTATAATTGACTGAAAATATTCAATTCATACTTTTTAATCACAATACATAGAAGAGCTTAGATGCAAACTCAAAAAAACTGTTCAAATATCTTTCTTTTAAAAGAACATTATTGTTACAAAGATTTGAATATTTGAAAATGGAGAACTATGTACTTCTCTGAGAACAGGAAATTTTACTGAGTTTCATTGTATCATGTAAAAAAAGTCTTCTTTCTCATTCAAATAAGCTCTAAAATAGTATTCTACATCATTATTTAACACTTTTATTTCTGCTCTGAGAAAACAGGTTCATACAATGATTCTCTTATTTACATTTGTTGAAGAGTGGCAAATTATATTCAAATTGTAATTACCCATAGACTTCATTATAGTATAAAATTTTATTTCTATTATGCATTTTTTAAAAAAAATGAGTACTTACATACGCTAGATACATTCTGTCAGTGATTTAGATACAAAAAACTATACTGAAAAAAAAAACAGAAATAATGATGTTTGATAATTGAGTGAATTATTTCATTCTTTTCCCAAATATTTTTGTCTTCCAGGAACTACTCAAAAGTGTTTGTGGAAACACAATATAGAAAAATGGAGATAGGGTTCCTACCTTTAAGGAATTTGTTTATTTAAGGATATAACCAAATATCCCAAAAAACTCAGTAGCTGTCATATGATCAATTTTACTGGTAAATGTTCAGGTGTCCTGTTGTAACCTAAGTTGCCAAGTTCAGTTATAATTTCGGATAACAAAATTCAGTTTTTTGTATAATTTTGTAACTGACGATTGTATGGCAGATATATTAAATGCTCTAAATCAGGCAATCTTAACACATCTAGCAAATAAATCCAAGCTAAATTTCCTATATAAGGGGACTTTCACACAAGACATAATATTTAGTTGGAGACAGATAACATCAGGAGATAAACACAAACTATAGACAGAGGGAACACCCCATGCACAGCCTATGGTATGGTCTGAATGTTACATCACCCCCAAAATCATGTGTTCATGTTAAAAGATGAAGTCTTCACAGGGGTGAAAAAATCATGGGGTAGAGACCTCATGAATTAGGTGATTACCCTTATAAATAAGGGCTGAGCGAGACCTCTCCTGACTTTGCATGTGAGATCACAGTGAGAAAGCGTTCTCTGAATTGGGAAACAGACTTTCACAGACACCATACCTGCTGACAACATTTGATCTTGAACTTTACAGCCTTCTGAAGTGAAAGAAACTGGTGTCTGTGGATTGTTACTACTCAGTTTACATTTGATTTAGCAGCCTAGATGAACTTCAACAGACCAGAAAGTGAAAAAAATCAGTAAATGATTAGAATGAATTTCTGTCATTACATTATGCTTAGCAGGAATACAAGGAAAGGGGTAAGACAAGAGTATGAGAAGTTGCACCATCCTTTTGTCATGCATGGATTTATAAATAAAATTAGGATATTTTAATTCATCAACCTATATTTCTGGGTGGTTTCCTACTTGGCTAACAGTATGAAGTATAGATTTAATCTGAGAGGAACATAGGAAAATTGGAAAAATATTATTGGAATAATTTTGAAAAACTTTTAATATGTGGAAAATGAAGATTATGTGATCGGGAGAGTTCAGAGTAATGTTAATGTAGAATCATAAAGAGATAATGAAACAAATTCAGAATCTACTTAAGGGTTAACAATAAGAGGATTTTGAAATTAATCAGATAAAAAGAATAAGAGGAGAGTCAAGAATAACACTTAGAAGTCTACTTTATTATACAGGGTTCTTAAGGGGAAATTTTGCTAAGCCAGGAAATGTAGTATGCAAGTACTACACTGTGATGCAGAGAGGTTTATGGGAAATCCCAGGCATTTGTAACAATCGAGAAATTTCTAACAACTGCTTATATGTCACTGGAGTGCAGAAGAATGTTATGTTTCAGCAATAGATACAGGGTATTTTTAGTACCTAGAAAAGTGTTTTTCAAAGGATAGTGCCTGGTGACTTGAATCAAAATCACTAGAATTTCTTATTACAATTCCTGAGACCCAGCTTGTTCTATTGAATCTAACTTCATCACAAGGGCCTAGGGAACTCTGGCACACACTGGAGTTTGATCTTCCCGGATAGAGATGATGGATGAAGGGGTGTGCCTGAATAGTATCACTCAGGCACGGAGGCCAGTGGCCAGGGTACATAGTTAAGGTGATGTGGAATACGACCAAAGGAAATTATGTCCCTTGGAAAGCTGAGAAGCAGCTATCTGCAAAATCATATCAAAGATAGGAGGATACTGCCAGGGAAACCAAGGTTATAGTGTTTCAGATTTACCTGTTTCAAGTTAAAGTTAATGAAACATCCTGTACTGTTTCCTTCTCCACTTGGTCTGTAGGCCCTGTGATTCAGAGATTGGCGATTTAACATCTCAATGTTCAATGCCTTACACGTAAGGCATGCCACATTCAGAATTTGGCTTAGTTAATGAATGCAAATGTATAAGCTCTTGGTAATAATAAATTGTACTATTTGTCATAAATAATCTTATTCCGGGTGGAGCTCTTCCGAGGGAGAAAATACACTTAGAAAAAAACTTTAAAAAATCTTCTATTAAATATCTGAAGTGAACGTTGTTTTCTAAATTTATGTTTTATTTTGTTTATCTGTATTACCACTGCCAAGATGTTTATTTTACATATACATAATTGGACTTCAATTCTCAAAGCAGCTGGCCGAAACTGTCACAGGGAACTATCTTTTTAGCTGTTATTCAATACAATAAAAAGTCCTTCAATTCGACACTAATACTACACTTTTACAATGATTTATCTCCATTGTTTGATTTCCTGTGTTATAAATCTTGGTACTGGAGACAAAAGTAGCAGCTTTTCAGTATACACTCGATGAGTTGGCATACATAATCCAAAACTCCATATTTTAAAACACTCTTAGCAGGATTCAATTCTTAAAGGATGAAAAAAGGGAGATGAAAGGAAAAGGATAAAATAGCACTACATATTAGATCTCTGTAAGTATATTAACACACCTAGCTTTTCAGAATTCTCCATTTCAATTTTGAATTGGTCACTCAGTATTATTTAATATGTCACTTCCATTTTAAAATTCCCTTACACCTTTGCCCACTGAAAGTATAATTTGTATTTATTTCCATTATTTAGCACATAAAATTGTAGCATACGATGATGAAATAAATGTAGAAGGCTATGAAATTATTGCAAAAAATATTCTAGCTATCATAAGAAAAGACCTGTGCTGAGATAGAATATTCATGTAAATGAAACTTCCCTATATATTAGTATTTCATTCAAAAGAAATGACTCCCCCCTCCTTCAGGTGGAAAGTCTGAATCTGCATTTAAATAGAAAGATGAATCCTAATTCAGATTTCAGCTAGTGGAGTCAACAAAAAAGTAATCTGGTATTGGCTGAAAATTGGTTTTAAAGTCATATTGAACCAAACATACCTAAAGATGTAGATAAAATAGCACATCAGATTCATTTTCTCTGTGAAATTTCTAATCCATCTTAAAATTAGTCTTAAGCATTCTTGACAATCAAGTAGCCAAAATGTTCATCCTAATTTCATTTTTATGTTTATTTTTCCTATCATAACCTTATATATGAATTTTGACTTCATGTGTAATTTTTCATAACACTGATCAGTGAAACATCTTATGGATACCTGTAAAATATTAAAAACCCTTATGTTAACAACTTCATCTAATAAGATATTATTTTTCTTTATGCTGTCTGTATACTTACAACTTATTCAAAATCCTCTGTAAATCAATTTGAAAGTTAGCCTCTACTCATAAACCTCTGGCTCTGTGGTCATTTGTTGGTCTAATGTCTAGCTTTTTGCAATCTCATCTCTTTCCCCAATAAGAGATTTCAGTACATTTATCTTTACACAATTGAATAGATGAAGGAATTTGCTGAGAATTTCCCCAGAGTATTTCTCAAACTTTCCTGTAAGACCTTGCTCAAAATTTTCCCAAAATGCAAAGTGTAAAAATTAATGACTCTGGTAAATCACCACGTGTCAGAATTAAAAGTAGAAAAGACCTTGGAAAAATTATTTGATTATATGTCTGTCCCCCACCAAAAAAAATAAAAGCGAAGAAATTTAAAAGTGCGTTTATATCAGAGGCTACATTTTGTTAAAATCCTTACTCTCCATTTCTAGGACAAAAGGCTAAGCACATGGTACAGTGCTCAGTGTTTCCCGATTGAATCACATTTGACTTCGATGACTTCCTCTTCCAAGGTCCCGCCTTTATAACAATATTCATAATTATGCTTTCTCGACCTTTGTGCATCCAGCTCACTTCTGTGCAATGCCCACCCTTCTGTTCTTCAGTTGTTTGAAGCCTAATCACACCATACTGACCCTGCATGCTTTGGCAGAGACAAGGTTTAAATGCTATTCTCCTTTTTTGTGGTGTAAACGTGCTGTTAGGAAAAGAATGCTGTTCTGGCTGCATTTGGCAGCTTGCTCCAAGCAGTGCAACAGGAATGGTGTCTTACTGTTACTTCTTAAAAAATTAATTTAAAATATTTGTATCCTTCACTCTTCTATATTTAAAGGACAAAACCAGAGGATCTAAAGTCTTAAAAAGTTGTTGGATCACCAGAAGAGAGAAGCCTGGATTTCACTTGAATATGTTCTACCCACCAATCAGGAAATACTATTTATGTTTATATTTTTGAGCAATAAATGTTTACTGTAGGTCATTTAATATTTTCTTATTATTGCTGGTGTTGTTTGTCATAGTTGCTTTTTTGTCACAGGGAAAAAAATACACCATAATTTAAAGGAAGAGAAGTTTATTTTGGCTATGGGTTTTAGTCCATGATTGGTTAGTTCCAAGGCAAAAATAATTACACAGTGAAAGTGCATCATGGAGCGAAAGTTACTTAATCTGTTGCAGCCAAGAAGCAGAAGCCAAGAACAAGAATATACCCTGCAACCAGACCCTTTTATAGCAGCAAACAGACCCTTTTATAGCAAGTCAGTTTAGTACCCACACAA
>RJWT010008239.1:0-26564 GCA_004365215.1 Cuniculus paca | reverse complement strand
ACACAATAAACTCAAACAAAACAAAATAGTATAAAACCAGATAAAACAAAAGAGTGAAAACATTACAGACCTTAAATCAGACAACAAGAAACCAACAATGGCTACCTTAATGTCCCCTGTTTTCTTCAAAAGAGCTGCTCCTATCTTCTCACATATTGCAATCAAGTAGTAGAAAAGAGACTTAAACCAATCAAATCAAAGAATAAAAGCACCATTGGACTTCAGAACCTTTCTCCCATATTTATCGGGAATTTTGTATCTTAGTAAGTCAGTTTCTTACACTAGGGAGACAATGCAGTGTTTACATATGTGAGTTTGGTTTATGAAACTATGAATTTAAAGAAATATCTGCATTCTCATGTTCATTGCAACCTTACTCATAGTAGCCAAAACCTGAATGTCATTCTACATATGAGTAAAGTAAATGTGATCTACATATACAATGGGATATTATTCAGCATCAAAAAAGAAAGCCATACCAAAACTAACCTTGGATCAGTTACACTGTACTGTTACTCATCTTCTTACTTAATCTGTCCACCTCGTTTCTTTTATAGAGCAAACAAATTAACTATGCATTTTATCAGCTACCAGAGTTTTGGAAAGAATTATGAACATTGGAGATACACCCAAATTATTTATTGATTGGCTGACTTACTACTTGAACAAGTTAAGTGCTTGAATTGCTATATTACTTCACACGAACTAACAAACAAAACAATCAACAGAAATAAAAACAAAGCTGAAAAGCAATGATAGCATTCTAATCAGGATGCCAACTTGTAAGAAATGACCCACTCACACTGGGTATTTGGTAAGAATTCAATTAGAGAACTTTCAATAAGATGTATAAATGCTGGGCTGACACAAAGGATAGGGTGGTATGATTAGGCTTATGTTTATCAAAGATCTTATTCAAATTCAAAGAATATAGGCAATTATGAGGTGCAAGGAAGGCAGAGTGTCCTAGAACACCAATTCTTCTGTCCTAGTGAGCCCTTCTTTCTGTAGTAAGCATGTGTTTCCTGGTATTGATTTAAAGATAATGTTTTAAAGTAAAATATCTCTTCAAATAGCATAGAATCATTAAACAACTTCATTTTATGTTCAGATGATGGCATGTTTTGCATTACTTTTCTAGAGAGATATACTCCTGGATGATACATCTGTGGATTCTAGCTTTGTTGTCTGGAAGTAATCCAAATAATCATTCTTAAAGCAATCTGTGCCTTTAGTGTATTTACCAGTATGATCATTGTGTCTGCTTGTGAGCAGTTTCTCACTCTTATTATATTTCCAAGGAATATCCCATCCTCAAAATAAGATAAATGAATCAGAAGACCGATACCTATTTCCTTCCTTCCTCCAAACCAGCAAGGGCTATCAACTTTGCCAGGCAAATAATTATTCCTAGAGTGAAGGAAGAGGGAGAGAGATCCTAGGAAGAGCTGAGCCTTCATAAAGGGAAGAAAATAAAGTGGGAGAGATGTTGGTGAAACAGACATACACCACTACCTGCAACCTTCAAACCTCTAGCACAGTTTTTCACTATCCCAAAGGTAAACAGACATCATAACAAAAAGAAGCCCATTGTTATATACCACCCAGGCCTCAGGACACAGAGCAAGGAAAAGAAAGGTAAAGGCTGAGTTTACAAGCAAAACAAAAAATATATAGGCTGAACAGCTACTCTGTGAAGAGAGCTAAAGTACTTTGTAAGAGATAATCTCTTATAAACTCTAGTGAACCATAACATCTAGTTTCAGATATTTGAAATTCCTAAGTTGTCCAAAAGTATACTTCAAATCCTCTTGAGAAATTTTTGTGTTTCATTACATGTCAATCCAGGGTTAAACATATTTAGCTAGATCTCTTCAATGTATCCTGCCATCATTTAAGTTTTTTAATTATTAAAGTAGAATGGTAGTCTCTTTCCTTGTTATATACTAATGATACCAAAGTCATTAGTATATAATACAGTTACTACTTGGTTATCTATCCCCAAACAACAATCATAATTTCTTCATTTATACTATTTCATGTACCATACATACCATTAATCCTACATTAAAATAATTAGCAAGTCTTTATTCAATAAGTACTCATTTTACATTTAGGTACATTCTAGCTAGCTGGGCTTACCATGTGTAGAGAGAGAGAAAAAGAACAGAATTTCTATTTTAAAAAATTTTCTGAAGGGTCAAAATATCCTTAATTGAATATGGTTCCACAGAGTTTAATTTAATGATTACAAGTTCTTCTGAAATGGACATTTAAACAGTTCAGACTTTAACAGGAAATATATTGCAAATAACTTTCCGTTTTCATAAAACTGTATTCCTCAACAACTAGCAATGATGTCTGAATTGTTTGAATTTTCATTAGAAATTTATGCTATAGCTTTAATCTTTCTTCTCATACTTAGGAAATACTTCTGGTGCAAATACTGTTTTCCTACTACTCTCTTCCTCTTTCTAATTGAATGAGAAAGCAACGTGTCATAGAGGAGATTGGAGATGGTCAGTGAGATAATTAATATTTGTGGAAGAAACTATAAATAAGGTCCCTATGCGGCAAAAGGGTAGTTTCTACAGTTAGGTGATGTTGGGCCATATATCTTCTTAGTAATGCTTAGCTTCTACTTTTGCTATCCAACTTCTGAACTCCAATCCCCACTGCAAAAGAGAAAGAGCTTTTATTTCTACTCCAGAGAAATGGGAAAGAGTTTTGTAATGATGTTTTGCAAATAACCTATAGGAATGAAAAACATGGAAAAATAATACATATTTATCATATAGAAATTGAAATACTGCATATGTATGGCACTAGACCTGGTTTACTTGTTCTGAATTCTATATCCCTGACAGAATGGACAGAGGAAGTCATAAGCCTGCAGTCAGGTCAGTAGGCTTTTAAAACAGGACCCAGTGAAAAGTCCCTTAAATCAAGATATATACACTGCTCACCTGTCTCTGTAGACTGCTGTAATGGTAAAGAGGAACTCAGTTGTCTTCAAAGTTAAATCAAACCCTTTACCCTTCCTCCATAAAAGACTGGGGTGTGAATACCTGAACTGAACTTTCACTTGGAGAAGAAGCTCTGCATAGATCAAGGGAAAAAAACTATTAAAAAGGTAAAAGTTAAAAGGGCATCTTACCAAAAATAAGACATTTTTAACACTCCTGGGTAGGTGGATTATCAGAAATGAATGTTCATCTACAATTTTTATCTATGAAATTCCCATCCTTCCTTCCTCTCAAAGTCTGCATATATTTTCCTGTTCAACTACATTAACCCAACAAAGTAATAGCTGCCACTCTGAGACCTCTGTTTAATGAGAAACTAAAGGCATTTGAGGAAAGTATTTTAAATGGACTCTCATTAATGAGATGTTTCAGAAAGCAGTCACCGCTAGCAATTATTCCATTACTTCAAACAGCAAAGATGCTTTATGAATCCAATTTATTATGCCTTCTTTCAGTGGCAAGGTGTCTGGACTACTGTTATAACCTACTTGGTTATTCTGATTATGCTACAGCACTTTTTTGAAAATCTAGTAGCATTTATATTCTTTCGTTTTCTAATCCAAAGGAATGTGTTTATATTTCATTTTAGTAGGAACTTATACATAATCAAGGAGAATGATTATATCTTTTTTCCTGCATGCAAGAAAATAACTGCCTTACAGGGTTCCTGTCAGTGATGTGATCCTTCCTCATGGCATTAATGTTACTTAGGATCCATGCATAAGTTCACATTTTAAGACCCAGTCCTGTAATTCCTGGTTTTGGCTCATTGCTCTCAGAACCATCTAACCTATAGATAACAAAAGATGTTATTTAAATTCATGTCCACAAAACAGGGATATTCCTGTTCCTTGTTTATTTGGAAAGTTGTCTTAGGAAGCAGAAAGTAAAAATGGTAGAAGTTAAAAAGGAGCTTATTGTTAAGTTTCCCTGTGAGCCGCTGGAGCTTATGCACACGGACGATGCTGGGACCCTTATCACTGAAGGAAGGAAGGTAGAGATCCTGTACCAGAGAGTCATCCTTCATCATGCTAACTCTGATTCTTCTAGATTGTGCTTAAATTAGAGGTGGTCTCAGAAAGCGGAAACAGAGCAGTGTAGTGGGAACTGTCCATCCCAGAAGTTCTGAAAACTAGTGCCTGTGGAAAACAGGAGGACACACTCCCACAGATAGAATTTGGGTACCCAAGAGGCATCGCTGTTGCTTATTGAAGAAAATACTCCTTCCTAGATTGCTTGTCTTTCCTTTTCTTCTTTTCACCCAGTGCAATTACGTGTAATAGGAACCACAGTGATATTCTTAAAAGCATTGTAATTTGTGCATTCGACAAAGGCACGCCAAATTTCAGCTCCAGTTATAAGCCCACATTGTTGTCCAACATCATATGGAAAGCCAGTAGTGTTTTTTTTCTCTAAAATGACTGTGATGATGGCTTTACATGGCATGAATGTGAAGTCAAGAAAATGATCATCTAGATGCCACTGAGCAGTCTTCTCCTTTCCCTTTTTATCTCTCATGTTCTTTCTTTTTATTCTTTATTAGCTGTTTTTTCAGACTCACTTGAAATGTGGAACCTGTTTGGGAAATGTTTGTATGTGGATAGAAGAAGCCTGAATTAAATGTGTCAAAGTCTGTTCGTTAAATCTCAAAATACATCAGGCTCATGTATAGTTTGCAGTGTTCTGCTTTGAAATGCTATATTATGTTTGACTCTATTCTGTTTTCTTTTGCTTTTTTCAATCTGTTTTGTTTTGTTTTGTCCTATTTTCTTTAAAATAAAAAAAATACATCAGGCTCAAGGGAGATCAAATAGGAGGCAACAGGTAAGTTAACTACAGATGGAGATTTTTTCATATCCAGATGTGAGGTCAGAACTCAAGGAAACTGCAGTCCCAACTGCTATCTATTTATCTGTGTATCTAGAAAAAAATTTCTTAGTTTCTTTTATTTTAAAAAACACACATAATATCAGGAAAAGTTGCATTCTTTCTCTGATGATGTTTTGATATTCCCTCTGCTTTATAAAAATTTATGTTTTTTTCAAAAAATCCTAAATTCCTGTATTCTTCTATTATCATATTCTGCCTTAATTTTGTCTTTATGTTATAACTTTATTCAGAGATGTCCTGTGTTATCATTAATTTTTTTAGCCTAAAAACGTTTTTGTTTTTATATCTGTAAATTGAGTCCTTTACCAATTTGTAGAAAACTCTTTAAATATGTCTAACATGTCTTGCATTTTATTGACCTGTTACTTAGAAGGTTCAAGCAGACTTTTGCTGATCTCTTGTTTTCCACTTCTACCATATCCCCCAAACTTTGTAGTTTTTGAGAGTTTTCCATTTCATCTTGCTTGCGTTTTACAAATCTTTCATTTTTTCTAACATTTTAAGGTATAAATCTATAATAGTATTTTATTTCTTTTGCATTTTTAAGATCATCCTATTCACTCTTCCTCTTTTAAAATATCACCAATTCTTGTCTGACACATTACACATCTTCTTGGGGCTCTTCTTTTAAAGAGGTGATCTTACTCTAATTGTTTCTTTTTGTGGAAACCTGTTCATAATTTTACTTGTTCAGTGACAAAAAAAATCCAAGATCCAAATATCCTAAAGCTAATTTTCCTTTTTATAATATACATATTTGCAGATGTGTTCTATGTCTACCTTTGATATTTCAGGCAGATTTTACCATTTTTTTCAGTGTGTTGTTTATAAGTCATTTTTCATTTTAATATCTTAATTGAGATAGATGTACTAAAAATTATAGACATTAGGAATCATATAAAAGTTATAATTTGACTGGTCTGGACAAGTTCATATATCTGTAAAGTAAGCCTCCATCAAGATATGAAATATTTGCTTCATCAGAGGAATTTCTACTTGTACCATTAGAATCAACTCCCAAATTTTTCCCAAAGGCAACCACCATTTTCTTTCATCATAAATTAGACTGTTTTTAAAATTTATATTAATAGAATATTTTCTTTTCTTGTAATAGAATATTTTATTTTGTGAGTCTGGTTTTTATAATTCACTGTAAATTTCCTAGAATTGTTGAATTTTTTAGTAGTTCACTCAATTTTATTGATGAGCTTTATTTTACTGTATCAATATTTAACTTTGTTTAGTCATTTTGTTATTGATAGATATCTGAGTTGCCTACAGTATTTGGACACTATTTTTAAAACTTCTATGATTTCCTATGATTTTCCTATATTTTAATTATTGCTCATAAAAAGGAAATATTTCCTATGGCTTGATAATGAAGGAAATACTGCTCAATTAACACTGATTTTATACATTTTTTAAAATTTTATACATTAAGACTCCTGTTTGTCACAGGGCCTCACATTATGATCTTGATTTAATATTCACATTAGCACTTAGTTTAGCATGTATGACCCCACAATAATCTAACAGAAAGCCTCTGGTACTCAAAATAAAGATCTTTCCACCTCCTGTTATTTTTTGTACAAGTTCTTCATATGGTGATTTATTTTTTTCTGCTGATCAAGAACAGAACTCTGATTGTCTTAACCCTCCATGACATTTCAGAGTGCTCACTCTCCAGCATCCATCACAGACTTGCTATTTAGAGTCATTGGTTTGCCCTTCATGTGTGACTTCCTTGTGAAACTCCATGATTCATGCACTCTACAGCAATGACTAAGAAACAATTAAATTTCAAGACTCTGTAACTGACATTGTATCAAACAGTCTGTAGGTAAGGACTCAATCACTACAGTACTCTTATGAGACACACAGAAATTAACCCAGTTTACATATTAGGAAACTGAAACAGAAAATAAGTAACTTGCTCAAAGGTCTTCAGCCATAAAACAAGGATCTGAACCCAGGTCGATGAGCACCTTGAGAACATACATTTAAGTAAAATAGATCAGACACATATGCTTAAATATTTCATTGTTTCTCTTGTGGGAGGAACTGAAAGCATAAATAAGAAAGAAAATGGATGGTATGTATTGAGCAGTTGGAAGAAAATGTTCAAATGAGGAGACCAAGGGAGGGAGAGGGGAAAGAGAAAGAAGGGAAAAGGAAAGAAAAAAGAATAGAAGGTACAGATTACCTATGATGAACATGGTCTTTATGTATATCAAAAGTGTACCAATAAAATTACTTAAACAAATCATGTACGGGCCCTGCATATATTTGTGGTACTATCTGTACAGTCTTTGAAATTGCTTTCTTATGTATTTTACTTTTGAAATATGGGTATGTACATATTTTCTAAAGAAAGTGTATTACTTGTTTTTTTTCCATTTTTTTTGTATTATACAATGTCAAGAAAAAAGAAAAGGAGACAATTTTACTCTGTCATTGTTCAACAGAAATTCTTCAGAATTTATTTTTAAAGATACCTTGAATCCAATGAAAGTGTTTCTTCAATCATTCAAAAAAGTCTATTATTAAAAAAAAAGAAAAGAAAAAGTTTATTATTATAGTAACCCTCTAATTGAAGCCCACATGCTCTCCTTGTATAGATACTATCAACTACTATTAGGCAGAAAGGAAGTGCATCATAGCTGTCTATGCTTGTCTCTGACACCACAGAAACCACAACACAGTAGGGTTTCAAAAATTAATTCATTAAACTAATTCATATTCCTGGTTGAATTTTTTATACCAAATTGGTGGACCACTAGCTGAATTCATTGAGGAGTATGAGAAGAGGACAGGGAGGACTCTATGAATTTCTTCAATGAAAAGTAAACTAATTTGAAATTTCTATATACCACCAAAGTAGTAAAGGCAAAAATACCTGAATGTAGAAATAATCTAAAGCTCAGAGTTAAGATTCTAAATTTTGCCCTTGAATTAACCATCATCTTACGGTGTAGACTTTGAGAGGGCTCTGCTGCATTGAACATGAGATTAACATCCCCTGAGCTATCTAATTCACAGAAATCATGAGGGTTAAATAATGACATAAGATGTGGAAAGCCTTCAGAAAAATCAGAGTTGCCATATTTTATAAAATATGTTTTAGTTTACAAAGCATTTTCAGATGTATAATCCCTTATTCAGGCTTACAAAACACCTTGTGATTTAGGGAGAAGTAAAGTAGAGGAAGCTCTGATTTATGTAGCACCACTGAGATAAAAATGTTGCCTATTGGTGATTAGCTGAATCTTAATCATTTACATTATGTGACCTGCAGTGGGGAAAGAAAGCTTCGATAGATGTTGAGTGTGCCCAACACTCCACAAATCCAATATAACTCCTACAACTGTGTGATAGGCAGGCAATGCTATTTTCCCATGAGAGAGGTGGAGTCAACAGGTGAACTCGGTTAGAGATATGTACATAAGCAAGTAGAAGAGTCAGGAAGTGAACTCAGGTATTGTGACTACAAATATCACTGTATTTTCACTATGGTTTGAGTTATGATTTAATTTGTTTATTTGTAATAGAATTCAAACTTAGTCAAATGCCATGATCTCCAGAAAAATTACCTTTTCCTTTTAAGATCATTGTTAAACACCAATTTTAGTGTCTCCTTGTCATTGAAATCTTTCTAGAAGAAAACAAACCAAACAGAACATTATTGTGATTATATTTAAGCAGAATAGAATGCAGAGTCAAGAGAATTTCACAAAAGGGCACACACAGCACACTGCTTATTCCAAGTGTTTAATATAGTCCCTTGTGTAGTTTAATTGGTGGGTGTGGTACTTAAGTGTCAAGGTCATGTAACATAAGGCAAGAAATGCTAAATGATGTGGAATTAGATTGTGATGGGCCTTTGAGAAATAAATGTTTGTGTTCACAAAGTATGCTTTTTAAACAAATAATACAGGACATACTAAAGTTCTCATTAGTATAGAAACTCACTATAGTTGAGTGGCATGGATTCCTCTTGGTTCTTTAATTTATTGCTCATCTCTCCTGCAGCATCAATGAGATGGGAACTATGAACTGTTAGGATGAAGAGTAGCTTTGCTCCAATGTTCTAAAATTCAAGGAGTAAACAAGAGGTTGCATCAATTTATGATTAGACATGTGACATTTCTCAAATAGGTGAATAGTCATTAGCTTGAAAAATTTGCACAAAGGGCTACATGAAGACAGGGAGGCCTCAGAAGGGAAGCACATGCAATTTAGTGAATGATGCTCTGTGGGATAAACACAGAGACAGGAACATATCACACTTGGTGCCCAATTTGCAAGTGAAAATTTTAATAAATGTTATAATTAATATAGCATATAGTAAGCACTTAAAGAATATTTAAGATTAGATTTCTTGCAAAGCCTTGCCAAAGAGTTACATGAAAGAGATGCTGATTCTTCTCAAACTAGAGCAGAGCTGTACATTACACTTTTAATGCTTCTACTTAAGTCTTGACCAAAAGTGTGAAGGGTAGTTCACTTCTCATAGCCATTACATTTATTATATGGAGTAGACAATGTTGCAATTACCAAAACTACAGCTGCTTAAGAAACTGTGTAAGTAAAACTGTTCTTATTGCCAGTACTCATTTACATATAAATATATATATAATTATCACTTTAGATATTGTTTACTATCAAATTATTTCATACATTTCAGTTATATAACATTTATATCTTAATATACTAAGAAACATGACTATGTCACACAAGATCATTATCTATTACTGGAAACAGCAATTGACAGATAAAGCATTTTAAATCCATTCATCACAGCCACTTTATGAAAAGCAATGATTTTCAAAATTTCAGGATAGCAGATTCAAGCAATTTTTGCACCTACAAACAAAATGAGTAGACCCATGCTGTCAGGCAGGTACAAAGAACCAAAGGCTATTTGATTCCAGATATGCTTGATGCCATGGACATTAATCATCTTATATATCTGAAGAAAGACACAACCTCCAAAATAAAAAATCATCCAAAGTACTCTCTGGGGTGTGAACAGAGCACAAACCTTCACAATTAACATGCAGTAATATAATCAGAATGCAAAATGGTTCTTCATAAGCAGATGCTTCTGCTATATGGACACACAAGGGAGAATGCATAGAAATGAATTTTAGGGTGTCATTCTAAGGATATCTAGAGGAATATTGTACAAGTTAAAATGAGCTGAGGGATTTACTTTAATGGTTATCACATAGAAATACTTAAAATTAAAATTCTTATCAAAGTAGAATGAGTTTCATGAATGATTAAAATAAAAAACTAAAATGATTACAAAAACCCTAACATTTACTGAGATTGTTCTCAGTGACAAACAGGAATGTCACAATATTATCTCTTCTACTTGCAAACTAATATTTATGAGGCTGATATTCATACTAGTGAATTTTACAGGTAAATATATTTTTCATCATCCTAGAGAGACTGGCTCAGGTCAAAGTGTTACTGAACAATAGAAAAAAGAATTCACCTACAATCTGAATCACAGGCTTATTTTCTGAATATTGTCTGTTATTCACACTTTAAAATAATTACAAATTGATTTGATCTTGAAGTAATTTATAAATAGGAAGAAAATATAGACATTTTTTCACAAAATTACTGAAATATTAAAATATTTTTCTGCCCCAGTTTGCTTAAACTACTCATGACTCAAAAATAACTCTGATTGGATAGCAGACCAGTGAAATAGTTTCAATGAAAACATAATACACTTCACAGAGCCAGTCATATGAGTGAGTATCTCTAAGAGAATTATGTAAGTAAATGAAAATCTGAGACTAGAATAGCTGAAAACTTATATCAAAATCATTGGGCATTCAATGAAGTATTCAATACAGTCTTGGGGCTTTGAAAAACCATAATTGATATTATCAATTTTTACTGGGAAAAAGAAGAGAAAAGAGGGTTGAACCCAGTAATGCCAAGAAGCAAGATTGATGAAAGTCTGTGCTCATGAATTGTTTGTTTAATGTCTCCTGACCTATACATTTGGGGTGGGAATGGAAAGTTAAATGGGACAGATGACCTTCAGTATTCTGAGCTTTCACAAATCTTCAGAAAGTAAAGACAGTCTCTGAGGCACATACATACATGTCAAGGTCTGTCGGGGCTTCAGCCTCTCAGATTAGTCACGTCATCTGCTGACCTGAGAATGGAAACTCAGATTCTACACTACGAATCTAGAATCTGGCTATTTCTTCACTTTCAAAAAGCCTATTATTAGCTTTTTATTATTACTATTTAATAATTTCCTTAACTTACTTTAAATCAATGTTTTAATTAAGCACATAGATATATGACAAAGAAATGTCTTGCTTCTATTACATGACTGTAGTTTGGTGCAAGTGTAACTACATAAATATTACAGACACACATATAATGGCATTGAAATTTGTTGGGAATGACAAGCTTTGTATTTATTTTACTCAGTTTGGTACCTGATTCTTTTACTAATGTATTTCAGAGTCATTCAATTCAACATGAATGATTTCTGAAGGTAATGAAGAAAA
This sequence comes from Cuniculus paca, assembly GCA_004365215.1. Classification (NCBI taxonomy): domain Eukaryota; kingdom Metazoa; phylum Chordata; class Mammalia; order Rodentia; family Cuniculidae; genus Cuniculus; species Cuniculus paca. The sequence goes on along the minus strand of RJWT010008239.1, from coordinate 15,103 downwards.
CGTACTGTATTTTGTCTTGTATACACTGTACTCAAAAATTGTTCAATAATTGTTTTATGCTTCTGTAATATTTTTAACTTTGCACACATTCCATCCTTAAAAGAAACTTCTTATTCTGGGTCAGAAAACAATTGCTAACCTCTAAAATTCAATTGTGAGGTCAAAATAAAAACACACTTTCCTAGTGTTCGTGTTGAATATCCTAATCACTTTCTGTTTGTTCAGTTTTTCATGGAGACTAGAGATCTTTTGTAGAAAAGCTACTTAAATGATGTATTTAGCAGCAGTGTGTTCATTCTTACAAACAGGAACTTAACTTGTGCTGAGTTTCAGTGCAGAATAGGAAGAATATGATCTTTTAAGTTATTTGTCCCTATTTTACCGTAATGATGATGATATGTTTACTGTAAACTTATTTTCTCCTGTGGACTACGTACTTAATGCATTACATCTACTCTTCAACTAAATCTAACCCATGAGCGAGGGCCATTATCTTTATTTTAAAAATGAAGTAAGTGGTCATTGTATCTATTTACAGTTTGAGCTAAGAAATGACAGGGCAGAGGCAAGATTCAAACTCAAACATGAAGAATTCCATACCGGTATGTATGTATGTATGTATGTATGTATGTATTTATTTATTTATTTATTTTAGTACCAGGGATTGAACTCATGTTCAGTCTTTTGTCGTGTCTATAATGTGTAATGGAGCTGTGGAATTTCAGAATTTAGGATTTCACAGCTCTTTTTGAATGTGACATATGACACAAAGGGACAAAAGTAATGAATACAATATATTATGAATACAATGCAATAGACTCTTATAGTAACACTACTCTGTAGGATTAGAGACAAAGCAACATTTTTTTCATTCATTTCCTTAAGAAGCATTGGAATAACTGTCTACAGTGAACAAATGGAACTGTCTGTGTGTTTCCTTAGCCAAATAGCAGATAGATTACTATTTCTTTGATATCATTTCTATTATTTCAGTTTATTTGGTTTGTCACATATGTTCTCAGAGTGCAAAATTATTGAAGTGCAAAGTAAAGACAGACTGGTGTAGCTCATTCATTAATTTTCACAGCAGTGGGTTATCTGTTGGCATTTAAAATTAACATAAGCCAAAGTTCAAAATTTAGCTTCATTTCCAATCACACATAACACCTATGATCTTCTAGAAATGTTCAAAACTGATTAAATTTCATTAGTGAAAAATAATCACCCTGCATATGTAAGAAATATTGAACATTATATATCCTAGCTCATTTCAAAAACCCTGACTTTAAGTATTTAAGTGTTCTGGTGCTGTCAAAGATGGCATTCCAGTTAATTCTAAAAAAATTCAGAAGAGCAATGATAAGTGGGTAATTTCTCAGGCATCTGCCTACCAAAATGTTTAAGTCACAGTTGTATTTTTCAAAAAGCCTTAGAAGTTTATGTGTTGTGCTGAAATTAACATGCTTAGAAAAATCAGGAAAACAATAAGAGAATATTTTTCTCATGACGTAGAAACAGCACCATGCACAAGGACGGGACTGCATCTCTATGCTTACAGAGATAATAATCTTATTTGAGAATGAACCCATAAGTGCTCTTTACATTTTTGTTAGGGCCTTCTATTAGAGTTAATTAAGATGCTTTCACCCTGCGGGATAAGTCAAAATAAATAAATACTTTTCTAGTCATTTCAAATTCATGGACAGCACAGAATTTGATTTGACAGAACATATGGATATCAAAAGAACCTTGAACTTATTGATTGGTCCAAAGTTTATTATTTTTAAACAAAGTATTTCACAGATACATTCACTCTAGCATGTCTAAGTTCTAGCTAATTAAAATACTTATAATTTTCACACTGAGAAAATTGCTATTTCCCCACAAATCTTTACACTATCTTTATGTCATTCACAGCTCTAGTAGCTAACGTTCAATTTCAATTTTGTGTCTTAAATACTTGGCTCTACTTTTCCTCTTATCTGTAATTTTCAACTAAAAATCTCTAGACATTGAGGTGTTTTAGAAAGTGAAGAGTGCAACAAAAGTTAGCCTGATTGTGCATAAGCACTCAGTATCTCTAGGCATTTGTGTTCTGAATCTGTAAAATGTTTTCATAGTTTCTTCAACCAGGTGTTCACAGTTAAATGATACATCAATTGTTATAAGTTCAAAGTCAATTTGGCTCTTCAAACTGCATCTTGAAAGGTCTACAGAAGTTAACAACAGTTAATGATGTAGACAATTCAAAACTAGGTTGCTGACAGAATAGAAACATTTTAAGGGTTTCTGAATATATTTATTATACTAAGCAGAGTCAGAAATCTAATTGCTCATTTGTTCCATAAGCTGATTTTTGCAAACCTTCAGTACAATTACAGCATTAATTGCTGAGCCCAAAGCATTGTGTGGAAATTGAGGTTATGGGATGAAGTGGCCATCCAGTCAATTCTTATAGCTCTGTGTCTAAAGAAGAAAAAGTCACAGGAATTTTAGACTCCCAGTTTCCATGAAATACTGAGGCCTACAAAATCTATGCCTACAGATGCCCAGTGAGACTTCCTGATAGAAAGTCTTGGGCCTCAAATCAGGTTGTAATTTTATGTATCAACTTATCTAAGATTCTCGTGTCCATTTGATTGGTCAAACAGTAGTCTAGGTGTTGCTGTGAAGTTTGAGTTCAGATGTGATTAACAACTTTAGAGTGAGTGAGTGAATTAGAGTACTCTCCACAATGGAATTGGGCTTCATCCACTCAGGTGAGAGAAAAGACGGACATCCCCAAATTAAAAAAGAAAAAAATCTGCCTTAAGATAGCTTTGAAACGCTAGCTGAAATAGCAACTTTCCCCTGGATGTCTACCTTGCTAGCTTGCCTTACAGACTTCAGAATTGCTCACCCCCACAAACATGAGAGTGAATTACTTAAATAACTTGATAGATAGACAGATAGACAGACAGACCACAGATAGACTGATTATTTTTCTCTGAAGAACACTAACACAGAGACATTTCATCCTAAATTGACCCAGAATCATGTGAAATGTTCAACACTTTTGGTATTCCTTCAGTGAGGTTATTATAGAACTTCTGGTACCCAATTCCATGAAGCTATCAGGTCTTCTTAGCTTTCAACTTATTCTACCCTATATCAAATAATTCAGTATTCAGTGGATCCTCTGACTGTACTATGCTCTCACTTTCTTGGCCAATCTACAAATTTTGTCTCAGTGGTTAAAAAGTAGTTCCTCTATACTGGTTAAAGTGAAGTTTGCTAGCTCGCTGAGTTTCTTTTTCAAGCCCTTGAGTTGCCCTTCCTGCAACCCAAAGCCCTCCATAACAATCATTCCACTGGGACTCTGAAGACTGTAGCCAAGGAAACCTAAAAGCAGTCAGGATAATATCAACATTCATATGCAGTATATGCTTTAAAAACACAATGACCTTGGTTTATAACTTAGTGATATGATAATCAACAATTCTTTGAAACAGTGGTAAGTGAACATATATGCTAATTGGGTGGATCTATGCAGAAGCACTGATATAAATTGGCATATAAACATGCATAACTTAGCATTATTAAACAAACTCGTTAGTAACAAAATTGAAAGTGCTATAGAGGTCAGTTTGTTTAATGTTGATTTAAAATATATTCAAAAGTCAGCAGCTTTACAGCAAGAATCTATAATAAAAATGTAAGTGTGATTTTTAAAGAACTCAATCTGTACAAAATAATTTCAATGTTGTTTTTTAAACCACTATTTTCATCCTTGAAGATATTGTATTATAAAAAAAATACTTCAGTAACAGTAATGTGTTTTCTACCACCTGTAAGCTAATGATAATTTTCAAGCTTATTTTTGTTTACTTAAATTTGGAGGAGTGTAGGAGGCAGGACAAATCAGTGAGTACACAGCAAAACTGAAAGAAAACCACAGAAATGCATAACAATATTAGCGAGGATGTACCATAGGCCAGGCTTTTAAAAACATTCTATGGCAGGCTTTACCCTAAATCAATGTGAATCTCTGAAAAAGGCATTCCACTATTCAAAAACTTATTTTAATGTTGAGACTGCTAAACTCTTGTGAACTTAAGAGTATATATCAGAGGTGCTCCTCCACTGAAGATGGGACGTGGGTCTTGAGTCAGCATCAGGTAAATATGGGATATGGCCACCTTGGAGGTATAGGAATGAAGAGGAGGGTTGAGTGAAATGTTTTAGAGTACTCTGCGGATGTAGCATCAGTAAGGAATGCACTTTGAGGATATAGCAGAAAGCCCAGATCCAGATCAGACAAGTATACAAATATTTCTTCAACAAGCCCTGCAAGGTAGAACGAAAAACTATGATTTTAGGTTCTCTTGTCTAGTGAGGCAAGTAGGTTCATGACAGCCCTGGAAAAAACCAGGTACTTACCTCACATGTAGACATTTCAGAGTCGTGGGCAACTTGGAATGAAATGTCATTCTCATCAAGGTAGAGTGTGATCTCAGATCATTCATGGTTACCAGTCTGAGTAGAAAGCAAGATAGGAGATTGCATCAGGACCAAATCGAGTGACTTCTTAGCATGGGTCCCCCAAGTGATTTCTTTTAACAATATGTAAATACAATAGTATGTTGAAATAGTGACTGAGATGATAAAGAAAAGTTAAATGAAATGTGAAAACAATGTCAATTCAAAACATTATTGAAACATCAGCAGTTAGACTTTGAGGCATACAGAAAATGAGACAAATGTGTTGACCTTACAATATACTAGCTTTTAGTCAACAGGGGCTGGGGAGGGCCTGCCATCCACTATTCCAATTAGTTCCTTTTCTAAGTTCTGTGGTTTAAAATGAGAATGTGAATCTTTCAGAGAAATCCTGATGGAGAGTAGATTTGAGTTCTCTGTGTTTTCAGTATGGTATAGAACTTAGGACCTTCCAAGTTTTCAGATGCCCAAAGGGAGACCATCAAATCCAGTGGGAATGATGATGACTATTGTAGTCAGAAAAGACAGCTGACTACAGGCTCATGCTGAGAAGGTGCCTTCTCCAGAGGTAGTATTCTATCCCAGTGTCAAGGATAACCGGTCTTTGTACCCCTAAAACTCATATAGACCCATTCTTAGGAAAAGGATGATAATCACATGATTCTCAGTGAGTTGCATATAAACTGAAAATGTGAACACACTCTGTGAGATACCTCAGAAGGAAGTGTGACCATGCATCAAATAAGAATCATGTTGAAAACAATGTAAACACACCAAAGACATGTTGATGGTATCTATTACATAGAAAAGGAAACTTTTGCTCTGCTCAAGCTGATTACACTGAAAATTAACCCCCATTATGGGTTATTAAGTGGGATAAACTTAAACCAACTATGGTATTTCAAGGTGTGACCATTGAGAAGTAATTGAAGATTAATTAGGGCATAAGGGTAGTGTCCTAATACAATGGGACCGAAGTGTTTTAAAAAGAGGTGAAAACCTGATCTATGATCCTTTACCTCAATGTCAAACCTATTTTGGATTCTGTACAAGAAGTGCTTCACCAGTGTAGGCTACCTTATCCTGAACTCCCTACTCTTAAGAACTGTGCACCAAATAAAAGTCTATTCTTTATAAAATTCTCAGTCATTGGAAATTAATTAGAGCAACAAAAAATAGACTAAACAGTTAAAAGAATTATCTCCCTTTCTTTGCTATTGCTGTTTTGCCATTTTTTTGACTGCTGCCAGCAATCAAAAGAATGCATTGTAATAGATGCTGCAGGTATTATTTAAATGTCACTACAAATTTCTATATCTGTTAAAGATCATGATTTTTCAATGCTGAAAGAACAATTATGTGAAGTTAGCACATTTTTACTCTATTTCAAAAAACTGTACCATGAAATAGAAGTTTACATGATCTAGAAATTTTAGGAGCTCCAAGATTTATAAAAGATCATTACTATGAAAGAGGATATATTGATGTTCAAAAACTAACATCAGCACCAACAGACAAGTTCCAAGCAGTGTCATTGTAATGCAACCTGTCAATGTAAGCATATGTTGGGATTCATTTTTATAATGTTCAGTTTAACAGCACATATATAAGTAGGCTTATTCTAATAATTAAAATTCTAATTATCATCAATTTCTCCAATGTAATTCTAATGCAAAAATAATTTCTGCATAATTACATTACTTCTCAAAATCTAATACAGGAACTCTCTGACTTACAAATATTTGAATAACAAATTTTCACATATACAAACAGCCCTCGCATGACAAATATTCATAGATGTGAAGAAATCAAAGTAGTTCATATGTCTGCCAGACATTGTCACAGTTCTGTTTTCTGCTTATGTTGTACTGTACTCTACTACCGTTTTAAAGAATAAGAATAAGGTATAAAAGTGAAAATATTTATCAGGAATTTTGTATCTTACTGAGTCTTTCAGTTTCTTACACTAGGGAGGCAATGCAGTGTTTACACATGTGTGTTTCGTTTATTTCACTTATGAGTATGGTCTCAAGTCACATCCATTTACCATTGTTAATCTCCTGTTGTTATGTTTTGAAAACCTGTATAGCTTGCAGTGTTCTCTTTTGAAATGCTATATTATGTTTGACTCTATACTGTTTTCTTTTGCTTTTTTCATTCTGTTCTGTTTTGTTTTGTCCTACTTTCTTTAAAATTAAAAAAAAAAGTGAAAATAGGTTATTTACAGTATTTTCGTGTGTTTGGGTTTGTTCATTTGTTTTTGTGGCACCGGGGATTGAACTCATCACCTCGCGCTTGCCAGGCAGGTGCTTAGGCCACTGAGCTAGATCCCCAGCCCTGTATTTGGGTTTTTTTATGCTTTACATTACATATTTGTGTCAAAGGTGTATAAGACTCACTTTGTTGAACTTACATTCTCCCAGAACAGAACTTGTTTGTAAGTTGAGGAGTTACTGTATCTATGTAATAATATTGATACTAGATCCAAAGTATGCAAATACTGAAGAGAGGAAGATCCTGTCTAAAAAAAATTATAATCTAACTTGAGCTAAATGATGAGTTGTGGATTAGAAATTAAAATTCCAAATCACAAAAGACATTATCAAAGGAAGACCGGAAATCTGCCCAAATATCATTGATCATACCAAAGGGCAAGCTTCTAAGTAACCAGAAGACAAAAACAGAGAATGGTGATACAAGCACTTATCAGCATTGAGTTTATAAAATGAAAAGATATAATGGAAGAGATATAAACATTAATGAAGTAAAAACATAAGACTTTACTGATTAACAAACTAAATGGGAAACTAACCATGAATATTTTTATTTGAAATCAAGAACCTAAATAGATCTTGAATGACAACCATCAATAATGTGTATTTATTTAAATGGTAGGGGTGTTCTAATTAAAGCCAAATGAAAAATTTTGCTTGAGAAAAATGTTTTATTTATTCCTCATATTGTTGACAGCTTTAAAGGAATCATATCACAAACAAACAAAAAACATGTGTCTCTTTTGCTTATTAAACTTGCTTCTTTAAGGTCATGATTGTAGATTTCAGGACCGCAGCTGTGTCTGTCTCCCCTATCCCTGCCAGGAGAACTGTTGTAGACTGTCGAATGCATGAATGAAGATATGTGTTATATAAAGAGTTCTGTTCATGCGATACTGGACTACAGCTATATCATTATTTCTTTTTACTCTGGTTAAAAATTAATGCCTCTTAAAAGTTATACAACTGAGTTTTTGCTCTTAAAGTTATTCAAATTTTTCAAAATAATTGTTAGAACAGTTTTAGATTTACATAAAAATTACAAGGCAAGTGCAGAATATAAGGATATTTCCAACCTCCAGCTTCTCCCATCATTCACATCTCACACTGTCATGGTACATTTATTACTATTAGTGAACTGATGCTGATAGATTATTATTAACTGAAGCCTATATTTTATTCATAGTCCCTTACTTTTTATCTAATGCAATTTTTTTTCCTGCTCAGAATTCCATCCAGGATCCCACATTGCATTTACTTGTAATGTATCTTTAGGTTTTTTGTGACTCTGACAGTTGCTTAGATTTTCTGAGTTTCCAATGACCTTCACGGTTTTAAGTAGTCCTGAATTTTGTAGAGTGAATCTGCTTGGGGATTTTTCTAACATTTTTGTCATGATTTGACAGAAGTTATGGATTTTGGGGTGAAAGACCACAGAGGTAAAGTGTGATTGCTTTTCATATCCATCAAGGAAACACACTAAAGTATGATTTATCCCTCCTGGTGTTTATCACTGGGCTGAGTCATTTCTGTCAGGCTTATCATCATACAGCTAGACACTCCCCTTTCCGTACTGACTTCAAGGAAATGACTCTGAGCTGTTTATACTCAGGATGGTAGTTATGCTCATCTCCTTGAAGATTGGCTATTTATACGAATTATTTGTAATTCTTCTGTATGCTAGATTTGTCTCTTCCCAGCTTATTCCTACAGTTTATCAATATGGATTTATGTATATTTATATTGTGGGTCAGTATACAATATAATTCTATTTGTTGCTTACTTTGTTCTAAACAGTACATTTTTAAATTAGAACATTAAAGTGACAGAAAATAATAGTACTAAAATGAAATTAAACCAGGACATAAGTCGGCAAGTAAAATAGATGTTGCTCCCTTAGTACTGAGATGTTACTCCTTTAGTACTGATGACTCTCCTGGCCTCCAGCCCGTTATCAACCACCTTCTTGAATCCAATAGTCTCATCCTTACCCACTCCTCTCACAACATTTCTATTTCTTTCTGAAAAAGAAAAAAAAAACTTGATGGATTCTTGTCATTAGTCCAAGATCTCTGAAAGGTTAATGAAGCTATTGTTCCCACTCACCCATTAGTCTCCGAACTCTGCATCCACCTTTTCCACATCCCCCAATACTCAATACTTTACTGTTTTAAACCTCAAAGATGCCTTCTTTACTACTCCCCTTGGCCCAATTCCCAGTAACTTTTCACTTTTACCTGGAAAGACCCCATATCTCTGTTTACCAAAACCCTTACCTGCACAGTTGTCTCCCAGGGATTTGAGATATTCCCCCATGTTTTAGGCCAAGCATTATAAAATGATCACCAATCCTTCAAAGTGGCCCCTAACCACCTGCTCCAATATACTGATGACTTTTTATTTGCAGTCCCTGAAAAATGACTCTATATCCCATGCTATCTCCCTTCTTACATTCTTGGAAAAAAAGGACACTGTGTCTCAGAATAGAAAGCCCAGCTTGAACCATAAGAGATCATTACCCTGGCTTTCACTTCACCCCTACCACTCACTGCATACTCTCAGCCCCAAAATAGCCTATTAACAATCTTTCTTTCACCACAACAAAAATGATATCTCATTTCCTTCCTGGGGCTTTTAAGCTATTTTAGACTTTGGATCCCAAATTTCTCACATGCTCAAAACCCCTCAATGAGACTTCCAGTGAATATGCCCCCAAAAAGTGCCAGAAACAGATTTCATCTCTATTTCCTTTTGCATCCCAAGTGGGAACTCCTTAAGGCTCCCACCTTGGCCCTATACAATCCTAATAAACCTGTATTTCTATTTCTAGCCAGCAAGCAGGGATGAACATTAGGGCTACGTGTAAAGCCAGTAACAGACTCCCTCCAGCCTGTGGCCTATTTATCCAAATAGCTCGATCTTTAATAAAAGGTTGGCCCTCCATTTACAGGTCCTATTGTCAACTGCAGTCCTTATCTCTGAAGCTGGAAACATCACTCTCCAAAACCCCCTACAGGTACACTATTCACACAACCTCTCTGACCTTCTCCCTCCGGCCCAAGTTTAAATCCTACATTCTCAATCCATTACCTTCTGCCACTCATCTGTCCTAAACCCTGCCAAAGTCCTTCCAATACCTGATCCCACAGACTCTGTTACCTAACACGAGGACACTGAGTTCCTTGATCTTACTCTGACCCATTTCTATGACATGACCTTGGAATGTAACCCAGGGTACCCTGACTAGTTTACTGATAGCTGCACTTCAAAGACTACCCCTTCCCAGGTGGGGTATGCTATCTTTGAAGGCAATTATGATAGCCAATCATCCTATTCTCCCTGAGAGGGACAGCAGCCTCCCCATTAGGACAACTTCACAGCTGGCAGAACTCATTGCACTCACTAGAGCTCTCACTCTCAAAAAAGATAAAACCATCTATATTTACACTACTAACATGCACATTTAGATTCTAAATACATACACAATATCCTGCATGCAAATACTCAAATCTGGCATGAAAGGGTAAAAATTTTTTTTGTCTTTTTGAGATACGGGTTTCACTACACAGTTCAGGTTGGCCTTGAGCTCACTTTGTAGCCCAGGTTGGCCTCAAACTCACAGCTATTCTCCTGCCTCAGCCTCCTGAGTGCAGGGATTACAGACGTGCGCCACCACATCCAGCCCCATGAAAGGGTATTCTTAACTTCAGGAAAAAAAAAAACCTATAGATATTGCTTCCTAACTCAAAACCTTCTAAAGGTGACTCTTCTACCCATAGAGCTGCACTCATTCATTGCAAAGGCCATCAAAGACCTAACTCATGGGATAAGCATCTCAGACATAATATTTATAGAAATAATAAGGCTAATAGAATAGCAAAACAGGCATATACTAAGGTATAAGAGGGTAAAGGACAGCCAATATTCCTCTACTCTCTTATGCCTTCCTACTCACCCCAAGAAAAAACTCTACTCAAAGAACAGATACCACTACAAGAGAAACAGAGGTGGTTTCTCCACAAAATAATTAGTTCTTCCTGAAAGCTTGAAAAACAATTTTTTTATCATTCTGTTGCATGTGGCAGGGATGGGGTCTTTGAAAGGGGAAACACATAATGACCCTCCACTTCTCTTCAAATCCTGGCTTTCACTCTGACAAATAATGAAGAAGTGGGGCTCTTAGAAGAAAATAGGGCAGTCAAAACTGATATGGTGCAAAGCAAAAGTTTATTTAATGTTTGACAAATTCAGAGAATGCAGAAGAGGAGCTATCTTAGCAGCAGAGTGAGTTGCAAGATAAATGGTATCCTGCTCAGGATATCCAGTGAGTTTGAGTATCTCTTCTACCCATAGAGCTGCACTCATTCATTGCAAAGGCCATCAAAGACCTAACTCACGGGATAAGCATGAGTTATCTCTAAGTATCTCATACTTAGAGATGGAGGTAAGCTGGTTTCTAAAAATAACGTTCACAAATTGTTACAATCTGGACCAATTGGGGTCTTAGTGTTTGTTTCTGGGAAAAGGACAAAATCTGTTGGAGTTTCCTTAATCATGCAGCAAATGTGAGCAATGAGTACTTTTCTTGAGTGTATAATGGGGTATATTTCTGAAGTACATAGTACACAAATAAGCATGTGATGACTTTGCAATTGTCAGCCATAGATAAACATGTGATGATTTTACAGTCATCACCCATCTTGAGCTTGCCCTGGCTTTTTATGTCCCTCTAATCTGCCTCTACATTCCTGCCTCTGACTCAATCATCTTACTTCGTTAGGATGAGGAACAGGACAATGGTCACTCTGGTTGCTTTCTGCTGGTTAGAGATGACATGAAGGCCAGGTTATGTTGGTTGAGAGGGAGATACAGGAAGTTGGGATGAAAGGAACCTGGTAGCTCTAAGACAGGTTTCACCTGTAGGACTATCTGCATTTTGATAGCACTGATGTTCTATAGACACAAGTGTTAAACCTCAGACTGTCAGTTTGGTTGTTTACTAGGACGCAGAGGCCAAGTCTCCTCTACTGCTTAAAGGGCCCTGTCCTCTATCTAACCCTACCTAGGGGTCTCAGCTATCCCTACATTCCTCCCTCTGGAAACGACTATCAAACTACTGTTGATCAGGGGTGATGGCTGTTCTGGCCGCTGCTGACTGAAATGGGGTGCTGGCTGGGGAGTGGATAATGTCCATCAAGAGGTCGATTGTACGGGTCACAGCAGTGGGAAGGCTGGCTCCGTCTGGAGGACTGTCTGCATGAGCACTTGGACTTTGGTAGCCCATGAGGAGAAAAATTCAATGAAGTTAAAGTATGTATGACCAAATCATGAGCACTAGTGTGTAAAGAACAATTGTAATCAGCTGGCTCTTAGACAGGTCTACAGGTGTTGCTGGAAACTGTCATCCGGAGTTAGTGATTGGAGCTCCTTGTTTATGTTGAGTCTGTATCACTATAATTTTTATATCTTTGGTTATACTTTTCTGCTGGGTGTTAAGACCAAGCTAAAGTCAGGCCCTTATTAATCAAAATTAATATTTTGACAAATATCAAAGTTAAAATTAAGACTCTGCAGGGGTTACTTATGGGATCATGTGTAGATCTTCTTAGCTTCTCTGAGTGTCAGCCACCAAGATAGGTCACCTTTCTTGACCATGTGACTTCTTGTCAAAGCAGAGGAGATGTTTTTCTCTCTGGTGACCCTCCATTTTAGCACTTTGTATAGTGGTTGACTGTTGTCCTCTGGTGTCCAACAATCTCCTTGCTCAGGAGTTTCGGTGACCTACTAAAGTAACAGGGCTTTGAGGGCATACCCCCTTCTGGGTGAGTGTGGCCTCTGATGCCTGGATTTTGGGCTTTGAGATGTCCTCCTCCTGGAAGTGTGACCTCAGCTACCTGGGATTGGGCAGTGAAGCCCCCTTCCTAGGAAGTGGCCCTGGATGCCCAGAGAGGGATCTGTCCCACTCCCTGCGCTCAGGCCTCTACGGCTAGGAGCTCTGCCATGGGAACTAGTCATCAACAGGCTGAGACAGAAGGTTTTGGAATCTGGCCCACAAAGTGGACTCTGGCCCATAATAGTTTGCATGTAGCTCTGACAGCCTTGTATAAGCCATTATTGATAGACAAAACATTCTCTTTGGTGTCTCTCTTTTGGAAGGTTAGGAGGAAAAAATTGTTAATTACTGGAGAGTTGAGAATCCCTCTCTGTTGAAAAGGCTACAGTAAACTCAATGTAGTATCAACAGTAGGCTGATAAGAGATGGGAGAGTAAGGCAGCTCCCATAGAGGCTATGCAAGTACTTTTTTAACTCGTGTAATAACCCTAGGGAAATGAAAAGCAGTTTCTTTCGCCAGAGCATTGTTTTTTATTTATACTTCTCCTCCATGACAGAAAATGTGCATTAACATAGGAATATAGGTTCCTGTAATACCAATTATAGTGTTTGTCTTTATTATGTTTGCAATAGTGACAACCTTGAGGCAGGCAGCCTACTTTAGAAATTATCTGTAACTCCTCATTTCATGAGATATAAGGCAGTAATAGCTGAAAAGAAGTCATAGCCTAATTTCTGGACAGAAAGGACATACAGATGTATGCCGGGATACCTGATTTTCCCTCCTTGTACTTTCATAGGCATTGAGTCTAAACTGGCCTGAAGGGTCTACATTTTGAATAGATTTTCTGGCACTTAAGTGGATCCACCCCTAAGAAGATAAAGTTCAAGTCTCCGCCTTGCCAACCAGAGACTGCACTCTGTCTTCCTGGAAGGCAATGTCCTGTAATGCCCAGAAGAAGCCCATTCAGAAAATTTCAATCATGCTAGATTGCAGTGGGAGGGATCTCTGAGTGAGCTGAGAAGAGGACAGTGCCCTCCCACATTCACTCCCTTTTAGGCTTGATATATTAACCTTGTCTGGGGGTCTTCAATGGTCTTCAATTTCTTGGCCAAATTCACCAAATGTTGCATCCAGTGGGGGGCTGCTGGGAGGGGGTTAAGTGTCCCCATGATGACCCTTCACCTCTCTTCAGATCCTACCATTCACTCTGGCAAAGAATGAAGAAGTGTGGCTCTTAGCAGAAAATGAGGGAGTCAAGAATGATATGGTGCAAAGCAAAAGGTTATTTAAAGTGTGGCAAATGCAGAGAATAAAAAAGAGCTATCTGAGCTGCAGAGTGAACTGAAAGATAGAGGGAATCCCACTCAGGATGTCCAGTGAGTTGGAGGTGCCCTCATACTTATAGACAGGGGTAAGCTGGTTTCTAAAACTAACTTTCACTGATTGGTGAAATCTAGGCCAATCACAGTCTTAGCCTTTGTTTCTGGGAAGGTGAAAAGGTATGCTGGGGTTTCCTTAGGCATGTAGCAAATGTGAGTAAGGGTACATTTCTCATATACATAGTGCACAGATGAGCCTGTGATGATTTTACAACCAACCACAGAGAAACATATGATGATCTTACAATCATCACCCAACCTTATCTTACCCTGAATTTTTATTGATGTCCCTCTAAATCTGCTCCTATATTCCCATGACCAGTTCCATGCTGAATCATTCCCTTTGCTCCAATTTTTAGAGACCCACATATTTCTTACCCCTAGGCTTAGGACCATTTTGCAAAAGATTATTGCCCAATGTTCCATATGCCAAACCACCAATTCTCAGAGCAACCTGAGAACTCCTCCTTTTCTCACCCATCAGTTTCAGGGAGCCCTCCCCAGTGCTTACTGGCAAATAGACTTTATTCACATGCCTCAGGTAAACAAACAGATACATCCTTCTCACAGTTGACATTCTCAGGATGGATAGAGTCCATTTTTACATAAAACAAAAGATTCTCCACATTAGATCATAGCCTACTTGCTGAAATAATCCCCCACTTTGGACTCCTACCCTCCATCCAAACTAATAAAGGACTGAAATTTACCTCGTAGAGCACTCAACAGGTAACTTTCTCCCTAATCTGTAAATTCCACATCCCATATCAGCCCCAGTCCTCAAGTAAGGTCACAAAAGGTTATCACCTTAAACAGAACCTAATCAAATTTTCCCTACAGGTCCACTTATAGTGGACTGAACTGCTATCTTAGTCCTTTTCAAATTCAGGTCTCTTCCCTACAAACCTCTTATGCTCAGCCTCTTTGAGATTCTATATAGAAAGACCCATCATTGCCTTCACATTCCCCACCTCCAATTCACACATACTTTGAATCTTCACTTAATTCCCCTAGGCATTGGGAACTATGCTGACTAGACCCTCCTTAAACCCTCTAAGAGCCTAGAAACCCTCACTTCACCATCCTTCCAACCTGGAGATGGGGTATATATAAAGCCTTCCAACCCCTCTCAGGA
>RJWT010008238.1:0-26574 GCA_004365215.1 Cuniculus paca | reverse complement strand
GCCAAGAAATTAATATATGCTCACTGATTCTATCCCTCATTCTATATGAAAATAATAAGAGAATGCTCTGCCAGATGTGCAACCAAGAATTTTACAAAAAGAGAAAATTTTCACTTTTAAAAAATCTTCTGATGTTTTGTAGAAACAAATAATGAATGTAGGTGCATGTGCTAAAGCAGGATTGGTGTTTCTATGTTTCGAAAGGTCTTCAGAGGAGTAATGACTCAGCCACAGTGGAAGACTAGAAGGAGCATGAAACAGGAGAATGAACAGCTAAGGATGAGACTGAGCCGAGATCCTGAAGGGAAAGCTGCTCCTGAGGGTGAAGAGCCTGGCATTGAGTAACAGAGATACTGTTTCATTGATTTCTATTAAGAACTCTGCTAGATAGGTTCGCTTTTAACCATTTTATAGAGAATGAAATGAGTCTCAGGAAAATTAAATAACTTGCTCAAAGTCATACAACTAGTAATAAATAGCAAAGGAAAGATTAAATTCTTATCTAATTCCAAAGCCAATGTTTTTTCTTTTCTACTGGAGGTAATGTAGCATGGTAGGTAAACAGGTAGATCCTAATGTCAAGTTACTTTGACTCATTTTCTTGAATTTCTATCTGTTAGCTGTGTAACCCTTAGAATTTTATTCAACATTGTTTCTCCATTGTTGCTTACATTGACCTTGTCAGATTGGTATGAGAATTAAATGAGATAGTTAATGCCAAACTTTTAATATATAATGTGTTACCTAATGAAGGATCAATACATGTCAGTTATAATTATTCTAGTGTGACTTTGTTTTTGTCACAAAGAGAAAACGTTGAAAATGTTACTTGGATTCATAGACGTCAAAAAAATATCCAGAACATGCATCTTGGAAGACCCGCAATGAAATATTAATGCTGTTTTAAAAGTTTTATAAGGAAACAATTCAAAACAATTTGGTAGTCTAAAGCAGAGTAGTTCATTCAAACCATTCCTCCAATTCATATTTTTTTTTTTTGGCTGAAAGGCGTTTGTGTGTGTGAGTGTATGTGCATCCTTTGACTTCAAATAATTTAGGAATTGGGGCCATCCTCTATACAAGAAACTAAATTAGTTAGTCAAGGTGCTTACATTCCCATTAAGTGTGTTTTTAAATAAGTTCCCATAGAAAGTAAGAAGTGTCTTAAGAAAGCTATAGATTAAATGTTGTAAGTAGGTATTTGGGGGCAGAAATGATTGCTTCTAGCAGGAAGGTGTGGGAAAACTTTAGAGAAGAGAAGAGTTGGCAATTGATGCCTTCAGTACCAATATAAATAGCACATTTAGACATGTGAAGGTGATGGGGGAAGGAATCTTGAGGTGAAAAAATTTCAGGAAAATGAATGAAATTCAGTAAACTAGGAATATATGTGAAAGAGATTGGAAGGGAATGATAAAAATTGGTTGAAATCAGGTTGTGGGAATCTCAAAACGCAGTCTAGGGAGTTTGAATTTTATGCACAGGTTAGGGGGCAAAATTGAATGTTTAAGCATAACAGGCTCTGACCTGCCCTTCGGGAAATGACTCTGGTGTCTATTTACAGAACAGTTAGGAAGAGAGAGACAGAAAAAGAGAGGTGAGGAGGTGAATTAGGTATTGTGGAAATTCACAATAAAGTCTGAACTAAGGTGCTAATGGAGAAGAGCACCTGTTTGCGATAAATCATTGAAGCAGGATCAGCAGAATTGAGCCCTACTTGATGAGTTTCTAGGAACAGTAGGAATCTAATAAATTTAAAGGCTGCATGGCCAAGAGGGTGCTGAGAGCCCTCAGTAGAGACAGAAACAGATGAGGTAAAATTGGCGGAAATAATGTGATTGTTGTGGGACTTAATAAATTTGAAGACCGCCTTATAGAATTTCTAAGTGAAGACATGACCAGTAAGATGCTGAAAATGGATAACAGTATATCAGAAATAGAAAATAGCCACTGTAAACAGGGTTCATTATGAGCCCTGGGTTTTTTTTCCCCTACTATCTTTATTTCTGATCGGTATCCCCAGCTTCACCTTGTGGGTTTGTTACTGATTTCTTCATAAATTATCTCTCCATACATGACCTATATTTTCCTTATGCTAGATAATTTACACTCACCAACCCACAGAATGGGAACAATAGATTTGGGTTCTCAGAAATTTTCTCATCGTCTTATTTCACCTTACAGATGAGGAAACCAAAGATCAATGTAATTAATTAACCTCTAAACATTATCAGATATTGATGAAGACTCTGCTTACCTTTCTTCTACCAGGATCCAAGTTCCTCTGTGTCACAGGATACTTCTGTCCAAAAGTCTTGTGTCATAAAATATTTCTGCGCACCTCTGAGTCACAAGAAACCTCTTACTTCTCAAGAAAATAAATAATAATGTTTCAAAAAGACCCCAATGATAGAGAAAGACAGTGCTTGAAAAGAGGCCTCAAATTGCTGGCTCAAATCACTAAGCTAGTTTTTCTTATATATTCCACATGAAGGTGCACAGAACACTAGAATCTTCAAGGCACTAAGAAGTTAAGAGAGTGTACTTTGTTTCTCATTACATATTTTTAAAGTCCCCGATACTCACTGACATCACAGTGTCATGAATTAGAACTTCAATCTTTGCATTTGCATTCTTTAATGATATGCCTGAAAAACATAATGAATCTAAACCTAAGAAACGTTTTGTGTAAGAATGAATTTGCTGTGACTGCCTGGGTTGCTGTTAGAAAGACTGGAAAAGAGAAAACACTAATTTATTGTTATAGCTGAGTCATAGATTCCAATCATATCAAGGACTCAAGCAATGAATACTTATTAAATCAAATTTTAAATCTGAATTCTAAAATAAATTTAGTTTGGTAAAAATGAACAAACCATACACAGCATGATCTATGAAGGTAGACTATTCCTTTTGTATCTATTTTTTGTTGTCAATGAAACTATGAAACCCTAGCTTTTCATTAATAACAATTGTGTTATTACATTACACACTAGTGACCATGAATTAGTAGGTAGTGAGCAATAATCAAAGTATTTAATTTTTATAATTACAGTTATTTATCACTTATCAGGCAAGGATATTTATAATGATAATCAGCAAAGAGATAATTTTATGACCAAATACAAATTTTTTAATGCGACAACATAGTCTTAAGGGTGAAAGACTTGTGTCTGAAGGATACACAGAATTTATATCTAGTTATACATTTATTCAGCTCTGACTTGCCCATGCAACTTAGATGAAGCAGGACTATGATACGAAAATTGGGTAGAGGTGTATAGCAAGCTATGAGACACTGATATGGACAACACTGTCTTAATCACGCTAATTTATAAAAGTCCCTAGTGGAGCCTTTCAGAGTTATTCTACTACAGCTCTATTTAAAGTTGTCTCTTGGTTTTTATTCTGCTTAGCATGAAAACGGAGCTCATTGCAAGGAAGTTGTGTTTTTGTACATGTGTATATTCATGTCTTAGTTACATTTCTCATTGCAGAGACAAAATACCTGACACCCAAAGCTAAAGGAGGAAAGGTTTATTTTGGCTTACAGTTTGTGGAGGTTTCAGTCCATAGTTGGTGGGCTCCAAGCCAGAGTGGCATGGCAGAGGAACATCATACAGGAGAAACAGTTCATGGAAGATGGTGCAAAGTAGCAAAGTAGCAAGCAGCAAGCAAACTACAGCAACCCTCTTTCTGTCTCTTATATTCTGTCCAAGCTACCCACTCTTAGAGTGGGTAGCACTCACACTCAGAGAGGGCATTGCCATTGTCCATTCCCAGAACTATGCCAAACCAATCACTGGACTAATTTAGTAATCACAGCCTACTGGTTGAGATGAGAAGCAATCACTAGTCTTTATCCAAATTGAACCAGTTCTTTGCTGTCCCTAGTTCAAGTAGGCTGGTAGAATATGTTTCCCTGGCATAGGTTTTGGCTCAACCTCAGGAAAGTTGAGCACTTCCTCAGTCAAACCCTTTTCTACTGGGCATTGCTGGAGCCATTCCACTTGAGGAGAATGCTACCTCATCCATGGTACTGTCTCTTGTTATGTCCCAAAGTCAGAGAATCATAAACCAAAACAGATCATTTCCTTGATTGCCATGATTCAGAACCCTTGATACACTGTACATGGGGCAGGGAGAGGAGAAATTTTCTTCTTTACTGTGCTCTGACTGCCACTGTAATCTCTACTGTTTCCATCTTTCCCAGTTTGCGCCAAACCAGGGGAGATCAAGTCCTTTCACTGAAAAGGCTCTCTAACTTCCAAGTCCATCAGTTCAAACAAATGGAGGCCTCTAGGGTTATAGGTACACTTAGTCTGTTACTTGCCTTGTCTTCTTAAACAGTTCTCTCAGATTTCATGTCAGAAAAAGGGCAGCTGTGTGTTTTGGTTTTGGAGGGAAAGTAGCATTGGATTTTGCATCATTGGGCAAATCTGTAGTCCTAGCTTAATCTGGGGTGTTTAAGAGCATCCTGAGTCTGTTGTCTTTTCACCTTGATCTAGTCACTCTTTGTGCTGCAGTGTTATCGTTGTTATTGAGAGAAAGGTAGACAGAGCCCTGTGGTTTGAGCCTGTTGAAATGTGTATATTTCTTGGGGCATCAAGCTATTCCTGTTTCCAAAAGAAACAAAAACATAAGAATAACGAGCTCTTGCCTCCCAGATGATGTGGAATAATTCATGGTTTCAGTTACGTTGCATCCAAACCTGTTGCACTGCCAGCCTGTTGCAGTGAATGCAAATTAAGTAGCCTTTATTTTTATTTCAACTGAAACCACATTCTAGGAAAGCTGGAAACCATGCATGACCTAAAGCTGTGGGTAGAACTGCTTTTTTTTAAATTTATTTTTTATTTTTTATATAAGAGTTAACATTAAGGTCCATTATGCTCAACCCCATGCAATGTTTGCATGGACTTGAAAATTGCATTAGCACAGTTAGCTCTCAGTGAAATCCAAATTAGTCAACCAAAGAAGTAACAAGGCAAGTTGAAATCTGTAAATAAATTTTTAGTTATAGTTTTTGACTCTCTTTCACTATACTTTTTAATTTGATTTGTAACAAATAGTACATCTGAAACATGAGTTTCTCTTGATAGTCTTTGTCTGCACTGACTCTAGTCAAAGGCCCACTGTTCACCCATCCACCCATCCATCCATCTACTCCTCCGTTCATCTATGCATCTGTTGTCCACTGTGTGCTATTTGTGCCTAACAATGAGTAGTAAAAATAAATAAAAAAATGCCTGCTGCATGGACAGAAGCTGGGCAGTGTTTTGCATCTTGTGGCCTATGAAGTAAAATGCATTCATGGTCTTTTGGCTAAAAAGCTTGGGTGCCCTAGTCCTTTCTTTCAATGTAGCTATAGTTGACAGCACTAATAACCTGCCAGACACTTTTTGGCCTGCATTAGGCAGGAAGCACGATTGAGAATGTATATCTTTACCAGAAGATACTGAGAAGTTTACCAGTCACAGACAGAAAGTAATTTAAAGTAGGAAGACCAAGAGGGTTGGTTGCTAGTGAGAAGTAATTTACATCTTCAAGAACCATGTTAAGAAGAATGAAAAGGGTCTCTGCCTTTCTAAAAGTTCAGTTATCTGAATCCTTTTCAGAATTAAACTTCCAGGGAGAGACAGTGGAAACACCTCATCTGTAATAAAGGAATGTTGTTATACTGAGCTTTACTATTATGTATGGTTCAATGAAGCTTTTGAGTTTTTCTTTCTTCTAAACAAAACTTATATACTGAGCATGACTCAAAAAGGTGTTTCACACAAATTGTTTTTAATAATAAATATAATTTTGTTCCTAAAGCTCTAAAGCTGATAGTCTTTAATGAAAGTTTCCTAAGAAGTATGCCAGCAATTCTGATCTTAAGAGCAGAGACTACTAATGTAATACAAGATTCTGCTTAGAAAATTTGAAGCCCAGGCGCTCATTCCCCACAGGAATTTGCATCTATTGTTACATGGAAGGACTTATGCCCTGTATGTGGGAAGAAAAAGACAGAAAAGTGAAGAACATAAGAAATATAGGCAGAACGACATGCTTTCTGTTGCCATTTCACTTTCTACTAAGCTGGCAGCTAGATTTCATAGCATGATTATAAAGAACAGAAGCTACCACAACTATCCTCAAAAAGAATGACTTCAATCAAATGTCAACCCGTGGGGAAGTCTGGTACTTTGAACCCTCTCAAATTTGACCCATCCCCTTAGACTTTTATTAAAGGATTTGCCCTTTACCACCCCTCCACTTTTCAGGCGAGATCAGCCCTTCTGCCTGTTAATTTTTCCTGAAAAACTGGTTTTTGTTCATCTCTGCTTTTCCTACACACGGAACCCACTATTTATGTTAAATAGACCCATGGAGAAAAAGTAGTATGAATAGATGTATAAATGTGGGAAAATTTAGAACCATAGACAGAAAACAGTGAGTAAGGGCCGGGGATTTGGCTCAGTGGCCTAAGTGCCTGCCTGGCAAGTGCAAGGTCATGAGTTTAACCGATGGTGCCGCAAAAAAAAAAAAAAAAAAAAAAAAAAAAAAAGAAGAAGAAAAGAGTGAGTAATTCAATATAACCGGATTAAAAAATTTCAGAAAGCAACTTGAAGAATATAGGTATGGAAAGCTAATTGGGTCCTGAAATAAGGAATTCGGGGTTACGACGCAGATGATTAGGAATCATGTAAATTATTGGAGAATAGGAATAATCTGAATAAAAATATTCATTATACACATTAATTTCAGTTAATGAAATTTATTTCAGTTAAACAAGTATATACTGTACTTGTATGGAGAAATTATTAAGTAGACAGAGATCTTATAATGAAAGTAGTCCATACTTTGGGTCATGAACAATTTAAAGTTGAGTGTATGTTTTCTCAGATACTAATGTAATAGTTGTAATACACACTCAGTTGGAAAAGTTTTCTCCAGAGAAATCCAATGAGAATGCTATAAAGATTTAGGCATTTACTTATCTCTTCTTTCTAGAATGCTGTCCCCTTCCCCAAATACCAGGAATTTATAGCGTTCCTCAGTACAAAGCTAGTATCACCTATAGTATTACATGGGTGTCTTTAGCTACATCTTCCAATAATGAGTCTTTGATACACTTTGAATCATATCCTGCACTGAATACTTACAAAATCCCCTATCATTTTATCTATAGCTTTAGACTGTAATTCCTTGAGAATGTGACTACCACACAATCGTCAAAACTTATTCTCTAATCTTAGAGATATTAGCTAGTCCGTTCTTTCTAGCATTTTGAGCACATGTTTTCCAGTTCATAGTCCTTGTTATAGGAAGTTAAATGATAAGTTAAATGAATTTTAGTTGGTGGAAACCAGGATCATTATTCTTCCTTTCATAGAGTTCCTTTCCAAGAAATATTTACTTTCAAAATCAAGTGGGAATAGAGTCTAGTATTCAAAGAGGAAAGCCAAGTGCTCTGGACTTACTGTGTTTAATCCTGCTTTCAGCAGCACTGAGTACTTAGCAGAATCCCAGAAAGGAGTAGTTAGAGAGGCTGGTACACGGAAGGACAATGTCAGGGGAAAGTCGTATGTAATATATCATAACCTAGCTCTCAAAAGTCATTATTATTAGAATTATGCTTATGAGTACATTTTAAAACTGTTAAGAAAAGGAGGAAAATACTGTTGATTTAGGGATAAACCATTTTCTTAGTTAAAGCTAGACTCTTGGTTAATTTATACTCATTGGCATTAACCAGAAGGTCCATAAAATTCAATTCCACACAATTACAGATGGTTTTTTTTTAAACATTTTTTGATGTTCAAGTTTGACTTTTCTCCTTCCATCAAAATTTATATTCTTGGCTCTTCTTTGGAAAATCAGTGACTGAAATGCAAGAACAGAATATTTGATTGCATTGGTTGCTGTCTCCATAATATTCTTAGTCTTTGAGAGGCAACAACTTGTTCAAATACAATGTTACACGATTAGCATCATCAGGGATGAAATGGCTCATAAAATACAGGTGGTGACAGAGCATCATAATCAGCAGCTGCAGGTCTGTTCTTTCCCACCTGTGAGTGTAAATCAAACGGTCACCATGATGAAAAATATTAACAAAAGGTTTTCAGGGACAAAGTGGAGAAGGTTGATTAACATTGGGGAGAGTTTTACACAGAATGTTATTACAAAAGTGAAAGAAGTCAAGATGAGATATCATTTCTCTGATGGCTTCATGAGAAGAAATAGGAAAGTACCCTTCTTAAAAAGAACTAGAGGTTTTGATTTTCAAGATTAGTTTGGAAATGAGGCTCTGTACCAGATACAAAAAACAGTTCACTACATGAGTATCCTAAACCAGACAATTGGACTTCAACCATCCTCTCAAGGGGGAATGGAGTAATATAGTATAAATTGATCTTAATGTTTTCTTTGTAGTTGTAGATTTAAGAGAAACTATCATCCTATAACCAAAAGATAAGGGTTATAATGAATGAATATTAAGAATTTCAACTTTTCTTCTTGATCACTTCAGAAGTAGTAATTTTTAACTGAGAGAAAATGAAATAAATGTTAAAGTTTGAAAATAATCTAACCAACTCAAGCCTTTAAGCCTCAATGAGGCTATCAATAAAATAGGATTAATTATACTTGATAATTTTACAAAGGAGTCATTGACATTTGCTCTCAGATATTGCTTTCATAATCTTGGATTTTGTCATTGGTCATTGTGAAGTACTGTGGCTGTAGTAATTAATAACGGTCACTTGTTGACCACTTATCACGTCCCATGGCACTTGTTTACCTTATTTTATTTAATTTTCCCACTACACCATGAGGAAGACTTTGTTATAATTTTTACTTTACAGATGAGAGGTCAACACTCACAAACATAAATCTTTCTCCGCAGAACTAGTGTTTAAATTCAATTCGCTCTGATCCTTGGTCTCCTTTGGTTTTTTGCAAGCTCTTTTACATTGCCTGAGAATAAATTTCCAGGGACAGAAATTTACAGAAGAATTTTTCTTTATGTTTCACTTTCCTCGGTGGTAAGCTAAGGTGAACTCAGGTACCAGGGCATTCTGAAACCATCTTTCAACTGGGCACCCATCAAAATAGTTGCCTTTCTTAGTTTCTTTTTTAAAGAATCATTTTTTTCCTAGGCTTATTTCATGGTCTGATAAATGAGATGGAGGAATGTTCACAGAATACTAATATTTGTGGCAGGATCTAATCTCATTTTGTAGGCTAGGTCACATCAAGGATTTCTCTTTAGCTGCTGATGCATTTGGGGGGACTTAAACAGATGGCCCCTGATTTATGTGAGATGGGCAGAAAAAGTAAGGAAATGTGTACTGATCATATGCTCTGTGCCAGGTCTGGGGCCCAATACCTTTTAGTTCTTATGCCAGTTTACAGAGAAGGAAAGAAGCTCAGAAACTGAAGGGCCTGCCCAAATCTACCTACTATGTAGGGAAAGTGTTGGGATTTGAACCCAGGGTGTCTGACTTCATGCTTTATTTTCCTTCGCCATTTCACACTGTTCTAGATCATGTAATGATTCATCATTTCCTTTGTGGCAACTACTATCTTCCAAATAGACGTATTTCTAAGGATTAAAAAACAGAATCTACTGAATCCTTCAAAAAACCCCACATTTAAGATTTGATGGAAATTATTAACATAAAGGTCAGATGGATCACACTTGATAAATACTATACTGTTTCAAGGGTGTATTTGAAATGGAGAAATTTTACTCTATGTAGCATTACATGTTTTCCATAGGGAATTCAGTGATTGTCTTAGGTACATTTTGTAACTGCAAAAAATAAAAAATAAATGTGTATTTCCAAAAATCTAAGATAATACTAAACATTTTTCTCCTGTAGTACTGGGGTTTATACCCAGGGCTTTCACACTGAACTACATCCTTAACCCATTTTTATTTTTTATTCTGAGACAGGGTCTTGTTAAGTCACTAAATTTTCCAGGTTGGGCTCAAACTTGAGATCTTCCTGTCTCACCATCTGAGACTATGGGATTATGGGCAGCGAAATATTTTTTAAAAAGTTGACTTGTTCATGGGTCTCTTTTTCTTTTTCTTTCTCTTCTCTTCCTCTATTTCTTCCCTAATTTTTTTTTCTCTCTCTTCCTCCTCCTTTTCATTTTTGGAGGCTCAGCTAAAGGAAGGCTAAGATCTGCCCCACGGGATTACTACTGGCAGTGTACGTTTGCCCTGACATTGCTAAAGTCTCCCATGGATTAGGGGCCATGTGTAGCTCATGGCTTTGGGAATTGGGCCCAGAAGAAAACATAGGGAGGTGATAATCTGCGAGAAACTTGAGGTGCGGACAGAGGCAGCTGTGTCTGATATAATTTCTCATCCCTGTGGCACTGTTTTTTTTTTTTAAATATACTGCGATTGGCACCTTCTCTGCAACAACTCTTGGGGAGGTATTTTCCCTATAAGATGATACCCGAGCTTCACCTGCCACACAAAGAAAGGGCTAACTGGGGGCTAATTCATATCAAGGATGATTCTGACGCCTTTCTAAATCAAGACCTTGAATACAGTACACCAGTATCAGTTGGAGAAATTGATGGGGTATAGAAACAAACGGTGAACAAAACCCTGAAGTGTACTAAATATATTTGCTGAGCATTATTATTTTTATTCTCTACTGAACTGAGAAATTAAAAAAAATTTGTTAAGCCCTAGTGAACCAGCTTGCATTTGTAACTGAACCACTGAACTGGAACTACTCTAGAATCAAATATTTTCTAAATCACACATGAGTCTATCACACACTGAATATTATTCAGTTAGAATCTCTTTGGCTAAGTGTTTGTTCACTTATCAGAATTTAAATATTGGCTAATGATTTCTCCCTATCATATACTTGTGTGGGGGCAGAAAGATGTTGTAAGAGGCTGTGATAATAGGAGAGAAAGAGAGAGAGAGAGAAAGAGAGAGAGGCTGAGAATATTTATTAAAGTAGTGCTTTAAATATTTCTATTAACAGCAAAATTTTCAGTCAAACAGATCCTGGGATTCACCATAGATCTGGTAAGTGTGGCTCTGTATGTTTGAAGCAGGGTCTGACACCTCAGGCTCAGGCATCTGGATGTGCCCCATGGCTCTTCTGGGGATGCCAGCATACCGCCAAATACTCCCTAAATGATATCTTGCAAGATTTGAATTCTTTATCTTTGGCTGTTCATTTAGCATACATGATTCCCTCAGTTCTATCTTGGCCTTTTCCTTTTTCCTAAGTGTGACTCACATTTCCATCTGCTGCTCACTTAGGGATCTCACTGGCGTCTTGAACTTGACATGTTTAATGTTGAACTAATTCTGTGTCCCCTCAATCTCTTCCCATGTCGACTAATTTGTATTTGTGTCATTCTCCTGGTAAACCAGCCTTGAAAGTTAGTTACTTCATTTAATCTCTTTCTTTTCATATCCAACCAAGAAGAAATCAATTGTGATGGGCCAATGAAAGTACTCTAGGTTGGTGTCAGGCTTGGTTAGTGAGGCTCTTCTCTGATTTGGTGCGGGCAGTGGGATGTGTAGGGGGTGCCTGGAATAGGAGAGAACAGTCAATTCTATATAGAAGGCCACTGAGCTAGCTGAAGCAGCAATCAGAGAACTTTTCAGCATTCACAGCAAGATCGGGCCTCAGACTTAAGTCTACACTGGAGAGGATAATGAATGGTGACTGGTACAACCCTGCCTGTGGTGACTGACTCCTAAGTTATTGTTAGTGGATCTCTGTCTTCAGACAGTCTAAAATTATGTTCTTCTTTGGCTCTATTTTTAGCATATCTCAAGTAAATGATTTTTGGAAGCATTACATTATCAAAGGAAAAATGGAGATATTAGTTCTTTCCTTGCATTCTTTGAGTATGTAGTTAGAATTAAATAAAATAATGAAACAGGCACTATAAATTTTGAAGTATTCTGTGTATGCGGCTGTATGAGATGGTCAGGTTAGTTAGTGCACTCAGTTTTTTATTTGTGTATTCATTCAGTAGAACATTTATCAAGCCCCTACTCTCTGCAGGCACAATGATAAATGATGATGATGATGATGATGATGATGATGATGATGATGATGATGATTATAGGGTGACGGTGACACGATGATGGTGGTGATGATGATGATATGGTGATATGATGGCCAAGACAGTCCACCTCTTATGGACAGACTAGGTGCTCTCACAGAATAGATAGGAAAGTAGGTTTTAAACAAATTATCACATCACTGTCAAATACATTACACTTACTCTGTGTCAGTCTTTTTCATGTAAGAGAGGCAGTGACATTACCCCATCTTACGGACAAGAAAACAGATTCAGAATGACTAAACGACTTCACTCTAGGGATCTCACAGCTAGTAAGTGGCAAGGGGGCAGTAGTAGTAGTATCCAATCTGTTTGTCTCTAGATTTATGCTCATGCTGATAGTTATTACATTAAATTACCTCCCTTATGTGAACTACTATATCTGGGTAAGTCAGAATAGTAACTCCAGAATTCCATAGTTAACTAACCTCTCTAATCTGAGTTCCCTCCTCTGGAAAATAGGATGTAATATTACTACCTACTTTATGAGACTGTTTTAAGAATAAAATGAATAATACTTGCAAAATAACTGATAAGCCCAGTGAGGATTAGTTATTAGCTATTGATTACAGCAAGTGGAATGAGGAAACTTTTAGGGTACTACAAGGGAGTAAAACAAGAAGACCCAGTCAACTGGCTTATGCAGGAGAACATTTCTGGAAGAAGTACATAAAATGAGACCCAAAGAATGAAATAATGAACAAAGATCAGGGATAGGAGGGTGCAGGGTGCAGAATGTGAAGGCCCCTGAGCAATGATGTGATTGGTCTCTTCCAAAGGCAGGGAAGCCTGTGTAGCTGAAATGAATGGAGCAAGAGGAGCAGGGATGCAGTTGGGTTGGAGAAGCAGGGAGGAGAACTTCCATTGTGTGATCCTCCCTCGTTACTGCCACTGCCAGCAAAGCAGTTCAAGTCTTTTTACTGTAGGGCTAATTCACTTTAATGACTTCGTCATTATTCTTCCTGTCTTTCCTCTCTTTCATCTTTCATTCATTGCACATATTCCTGGCAGATTAATATCCTAAAGCATTCCTTTGGCCATGGCACTACCCCATCTGAAACTTTCAAAAGCTTACTGTTGACTATAAAATAAGCCCTGAACTTTTAAGACATACATGGGCATTTCCAATCTGGTCTGCATCTGCTGTGGGTCTTTTCTTTACTTCCTTTAAGGTGCCCCAAACTTTTATTAATATTATTCTGCCCTTCTCTGCCTGGAATGGATCTTTCTTGCCTCTTTGTATCTAGGCATGGCATGTGTGACTCCAATCTATCTTTTAAGGTTTGTATCAAATGTTATTTTTTTTTAACCAGATGTTAAAAATTCTTGTCCTTGAAACTCTGTATTATTTTGTTATCTTCTGGTATGACATGAATGTTAGTATCTCTGCAAAATTCAAATGTTGAAGTTCTAACCTGCAAGTGGAGAGTATTAGGAGGTTTTTAGGTCACGGGAATAGAGACCTCATGATTGGAATTAGTGCCCTTATCAAAGAGATCTTAGAAAAGTGGATTACTCCTTTTTGTAAGGAAACAGAAAGAAGGCATCATCCAAAACAAGGAAGCACGCCCTCCTCCCCAGACACTGATTCGGCCAACTCCTTGGTGTTAGATTTTCCCAAATCCTGCACTGTGAGAAATAAATTTCTTTGTTTATTTGCCACCCAGTTTATTGTATTTTGTTACAGCAACCTTAATAGACAAAGATATCTTTTCTGTACATAACTTTTTCTCTGAAATAAAGTAAAATTTAATTTTCTTAAATTAAAAAAACTATATATAAACTAATATAAAAATTGTCCCTTATTCTACTGCTAGAATTTTATATATTTTTCCTGGTTGTATATATGGAAGTGGAGAGCTTAATTCTTACACACTTTCATTATAATGTCATGCCCATTAAAAACATCTTCAAAAACATTATTTTAAGGGCTGTGTAGTATTCAAGTACAGGAACGTACTATAAAATGCAATCATTCCCCTATATGAACTTCAGTTTCTCTATCCATAGAATGAGTCAATGAGAGCTTTGTTGTGAAGACTGACGTGGCGCATATATAAGCACTTAAAACAGTAAATAGGACGTGGTATTTGGCCAATAAATGATGCTCACTATTTCTTCTCTCATCTCAGAAAATTCCCAATGCCTCATCTCCTCTCAGGTGAAAGCCGTTTCCCTTATTTCTTTATGTAGCTGTGGACTGGCCTTAGATTTTCTAGTTTGTTCCAAGTGGAAGTACTTCGAGCTTAGTTTCTCCATCCTCTAATAAATTTCGTATTGAGTGACTTAGAGGAGGTCTTTTTGTTTATGTTAGCACCTGCTATCAGTACTTTTGATTATGTTTTATTATTTTATTTTATTTGTACATGTTCACAGTAACACACGAAGTTTACATTCATCTTGGGGAGTGGGTGCATGTACATAATACAGTTCTTTTTTATAATTCCTTCCCCTTCCCACCTCCCTCCCTTCCTCTGCTTCTAAAATCTCTTTCCCTATCTTCATTCCTGTTGTTACTATTAATAACTCATACTTATGGAATATGTATAATATTTACATTTGCTAAGGTTATTGGGTTTCTGCCCATGGCAAATCTTAGTTTTTCTTACCACCCCTTCTCTTCCCCCTATATCCTTGCCCTTGATCTCCTTCCCATTTGCTAGAAATCTATTCCCTTGTTTTCTTCTATCTATCCTTTATTATGTTATTTGTTTCTACTTTACTCAAGTGAGAGATACATTATATTTTCCAGGTGCATCTGTTTTCCTACAAATGTCTTGAATTTATTCTTCTTTACAGCAGAGTAGTACTCCATTATATATATAGATACCACATTTTCTTCATCCATTTGTTTGTTGATGGGCATACAGGCTGCTTCTAGGATTCAGCTATTCTAAATTGTGCTACTATAAATATTGATATGGATGTATCACTGTGGTTTGATGTCTTTAATTATTTAGGGAAATATATGGAAAGGGAATACCTCGATCATATGGAATTTGTAATTTCAGTTCTTTGAGAAATCTCCCTACTGATTCCCATAGTGGTTGTATTAGTTTATATTCCCAATAAAAATCTAAAAGGGGGGGGAATCTAAGAGGGTTATTTTATCACTGCAGACACCCCAGAACTTGTTTTTCTTTGACTTCTTAATGATTGCCATTTTTTCTGTCATAAGAGGGAATCATTGCATTGCTTTAATTTGCATTTCTTTAGTGAACAGAGATACTAAACATTTTTTAAAAATGTTTGTTGATCATTTGAACTTCTTCCGAGAATTGTGTGCCATCTTACTTATCCATTTCTTGATTGGGTCTTTCATTTTAGGTGGTCTATGTTTTTTGAGTTCTTTATGTATTCTAGAAGACTTTAATCCTCTGTCTGAGGAATAGCTGGCAAAATTTTTCCCATTCCGTAGACTGCCTTTTCTATTTACTAATTAATTCCTTTGTTGTGCATAAGCTTTGATGTAATTCCATTTGTTGATTCTTGCTGTTATTCCTTGTGCAATTCAGATTCTTGTTAACCTTGCATCCTGGTATAGTTGGTTATTAATTCTAAGAGCTTTTTTGCTGGAATTCTTTGGATCTCCCATGTAAAGTATATGTTATCTGCAGTTCCTTCTGTGACTGCACATGTGGCCCTTTAGCCACACTTTCCTTCCCTCTCTACACTGCAAATCTCCAAGTCAGAGGCCATGCAATGCTTTACTCTGTGTCCCTAGAACATAAACTGTGTGCGACACTTGGCTGCCTATGTATAAGATGAATGATTTCATGATGACTGTATTTTCCTCACTCTAAAATTAGAGAAAATTGCTTTAGGACATGTAATTTTGGATCCATTACTGTTTGTGTATTCCTGGACAGGTCATCTTTCTCCTAAGTTCTAGTTTCTTATTCTTACATTAGGAAAATAATTTTCTTTTGTCGTCAGAACTAAAGGAAATATGTGTGATAGAACTTAGTACATAGAGCATATATGATGAAAAGTATTTCCCTTCCCTTTGAGACAACCCTATTTGAATTTCTTCTTTAATGCCCATTACCTCTCTTCTATCTAAGACAAAATTCATAAGAAGACAAAATATATCAGGAGATGGCTATTGAAAAGTAGGAAGACTAGGATATAAATGGAAGGGACATTGAGTTTTTCTAAACTTTTTCCAGATTTTTCTTTTGGTAGCTTTTATTTCAAAAAGTAGATCTCTGACAGATTACTTCTCTTAACCTCCCTGTTTCTCTCTTAGTGTTGTAAGTGAGAAGGAGGCATAAAGAGAATGGAAGAATATCTTAAAGGTCCCCATTCTTGTTCCTTGGATGCCAGAATGAGGGTCCCAGGCCCTGTCTTTTAGGTGTACACTTGGTTTTTCTTTGCTTTACAACAGGAGGAGGTCAGACAAGCATTAAGGGCTGATGATTCAGCACACAGGTGCTGTGGTCAGTTGGGTTGTGAGGATAAAATAAAATGATTCATGTAAAGAAAATGTTGGCAAGGTAGCTGGCACATGATAAGCCCTAAGTAATGCAGTATAGTACTATGAGGCTGCTACTCCTGCTGAAGCCAAAGGCTAGATGAAAACTTGTACTAAAACACATAAAAAAGCTACAGTTTCAGTGTTGGGGATTAAACCTAATGCTTCACACATGCTAGACAAATGATCTACCACAAAGTTGCAACCTCCAGACCAATATTTGAAAATAGTGTGGAAAAGTAAGACTTTAAACTTGTATGCCAAAGTTTAGCATTGATTCTTATTCAATTTTAGTTTAATTTAGTTTAGTTTTTGTGCTACTGAGGATTGATCCTGAGGCCTTTTCACTGGACTATATCCCTGGTTCTTTTTGTTTTTTAAGACAAGTTGTCTCTAAGCCTCAAGGTTGCTTAAACTGTACTCAAAATTTGATCTTCCTGTCTCAGCTTCCCAGAGAGCTGGGTTTATAGGTATATGTCACTACACTGGCCCATTATTTTTGTTTCTGTACAATCTATAGGAAATAAAATAAAATTCATCATTTTACTTTAAAATACTATCGTAAAGTGATTAGAGTTCTATTAAAAATCTGTGTCTACTGCCCATCTTCTTTTCTGTAGTCAGAGGTGCATTGAAACATATCAGGAATTATGTTTTCTTAATGTCTGGGATGATTACCTCTAGATGCTGAGTTTTCCTGAGGGTGAAAACTTAAATTTAAAAACTTTCAACTTTGTATTTTCAATGCATATTAAAAACAATATTTCTTTAGTGTAATACAAAGACTTAAGCAAATTAACAAATATAATTAGAAAAAATTCTCATATTTGAAAAATAATTTTGAGTGATAGAACTTTGAGAATTTTTCTTTGTGTTATTTTAAAACTAATACACAGACACACACACATGCGCGCGCACGTGAGCATCTTAAAGAGCATTACATCGGCTAAACAAACAAAAATAAAACATCTCTACCTCTCTTTCTAATGCCAAATTTCTCTAGGGAACAGAGGGATGGGCACCTAGTCTTAAAATTTCTACAGGACAGAAAATGGAATTATTTCTCTGGTCATTTACTCTAGCTTACTCTAGTGAGGAAAGAATGGCTTGAGAGATAAGACATACAGGCCTCATTTTCCAATGTCACAAATGATTTCGTATGAATCTAAAGGCATATCATCAAAGTTGCTCTCTTTTTCAATTTTTCCATCTATGAAATGGGGATTATAAAACCTACCCTCTATCTGTTTTAGGAATCCTTTGATGAGCAAACAGACAGGTTTATACATTTTTAGATTAAAAATAGTTTTTACCAGCCTGTGGGTAAAACTGTAAAATGCTTTTGCATCCTGTTGACTTTCCTTCTTGGATTAAAAAATCCCATGGAAGTTCAGTTTTCCCCTATATAGTTATAATGTCTGTTCCTTTCCTTTTGAAGTTTGAATTTCATTTTCTTATCTCATGTATTGGCTTTACTTCTAAGCCTTTCCATCCTGTGACTACCCATAATTTTCTTGGCACTCAATGTGTATTTTCATGTTTGTGTGGAATGATTTGTGCATGGACCCACGTTTTTAAGCTCGGTGACTCATTTGCAATCTGTAAGTCTCCAAAATAATAACATTTTATTTAAAAATAAACCCTAGCACTACCATGGAAAAGGCATCCCTGTTGGCTAAGAACATGGGTTCCATGCCTGTTGATTTGCTCTTTTCCTTACCTCTTTTTAAAGAAAATCCAGTTTTCAAGGACTACCTACAAGATAGGAGGAAATTACTCACATTACATTGTTACTATTTTGACTTGAGGAATTATGGATGCTTCTTGAGGTTTCATTTTCATTATTTATGATAAACCAGTTAGAAGCCTGAAACATGAATTAGTGAATGAGTGTGAGTATGCGCACACACACCTTTCCTGCATAGACTCTGATGGACTAATGCTGAAAGAAGTGATAACCACATTTACTTTATTCACTTCTTTGGCAGGTTATGCATAAATTCTCAGGTAAAATACAATACTCTATTCCTGAGACTGAGAAAACACGATTCCAACTGTGGTTCTCACGTGTAGACACTAAAAACAAATAGCAGACTGTTGTAACTAGAAAGTTGAAGATGCTTAAAAGCACTCTGTAAGTAAAAACGATAGTTTTTCAGTGGGGGCAATAATACACCTGCAGCCTTTTTGTCTTTGATTTCTTCATTTATTATTAACTTAGCGTTTCATGTATTTAAAAGTCTTAGGGTCCCCATCTTATTTGAATTCACGTTTTCTACACATCTGACACACTAAGTTTCTGTGCTCAATCTTCAGCATTTCTGTTCCTTTCTAAGTAACAGGCACATACTGCGCTAGGCAGCGCTCTGATTCTAAATCTGATTCTGGACCTGTCCTATCTTAGCATGTTGCAGCTGGATAATAAGCTACCTTAGATTGGGCAGTTTATGCACAGAGAAGTTTGTGTCTCACAGTAGTAGAGTCCCAGCAGTCTTTGAACAAAGCATCATCAGATTTGATGTCTGGTGAAGGCCCACTACCTGGTTCGCAGGCAGCTGTTCTCAGGTGGGAGAATGGGAGATGGAGCTCTTCAGTCTCCTTTGATAAATGATTCCCACGACCTAATCACTAAAACACTGATGCCACCAATTTTCAAAATACAAATTTCAGGGGTATGAAAACATTCAGTTTATAACAAGCCCTAAAAAATCTACCTAACCTTAGAAAAGGCATTAAATCTTTTGGGACCTCTTTTTATCACACGTGTTTAATTTGAAAATGTCTAAGCTTTCATCAGTTTTAAGATTCTGCAAGCCATTATATCACAGTTATCAATACCGTGTATAATGCTTATGAAATTGTTAAACTAGCCAGGAATTTATAGATTACTTAATCAAATGGAGTAATCTTACTTATTAGGAAACTGATAGATTAAATAGTTAACTTTGTTTCAAATAAGTTAGCTAGTAACAGGATTCAGTTCTGGGCTTTCTCATATAGCAAGTAGCTACAAAATCAGTATCAGTGGTCACTAATAGAAGAACGATTTGGAAATGTTGAGAGATAATAATTAAAATGAGATTTCTGGAATTTTAAAAGTCAAATCTTGTAATTCCCCAGTTTTTTGGTTCATTTTTTTTGCATGCTTTATGATGTTTGAAATGGAACCTGGGGGCTCTCACACGCTAGGCAAGTTTCCCACCACTGAGACACACCCCCATCTTTTTAAAATTTTTATTTTGAGACAGGGTCTTCTTAAATTACGCAAGCTGGGATGGAGTTTATGATCATCCTGCCTCGGTTTTCCAAGCAGCTAGCGTTACAGGCATGTACCACATCGGCTCCCTTAGTTCATTTTTTAAAATATCCATAGAACATGTAATACCATACTTGAATGTCTGAGCTAAAACCAAAGGTACACTTAGTTTTGAAGAGGATTCCAAACATTTCAAAGCGCTACTGGGTGCATGCTACAAAATATTCATGGTCCTGGCTAAAATTTCAGCTACTTTTAATTGCTTCTTTCAGCATGTTTTCTGCATTGAACATTACTCAATTAACCAGTGTTTGTGGTACAACCTTTTGTGTTTTGGAATTAGTTTTGTAATTTATTTCTATCATGTCTGACTTCTTCTGTCTTGTCCCCTTGCTACTGCCACACTCCACTCCAGCTGAACATCAGTCATGTAGTTCCGCCCTCCCATCCCCGTGTTTACATTGATGGAGGAACTCCATTCCTATTTGCTTAGTCCCAGAGGCCTGAGACTATTGAGATCAGGAGGGCAGGGAAGGAGAACATGCTGAGGATGAAGTGATGAGAGGAAAAAGATCAGAAACAGGATGCTCTTGAGAGAAAGAGGTGAGCAGGGTATGTTGCCTTACCCTGCTGAGCTACTCTGAAAAAGTCAGCTGCAGTCGCCTTAGGATGGTTTTGTAGTGAAGACTCTTGTTCCGGGGCTTTGAACTGTGTCACCGCACTCTTTCTTTTAGGCCAATACAAGTGCAATGTCAGTTTTGCTCTCCAGCTTTCCTGGTTGCTTTCCCATAGAGGTGACATTTTCAAATATCCATGTACATAAAATTAAGGTGCTTAAACTACAGAACTGTGGAGTTTCCAATTTAGAGAATTTCCACTGCTCAGAATATGGCAACATCATGCTGGTACCATACTGTATCCAGTTACTTTGCTTATCATTCAACCAAAACACCCTTCCTTAAGGTCTCAGCACACTGTGTCTGAAGCCAAGGGATGCCCTGACCTCTCTGGTTAGTCCTCTCTGCAGCTGTCAGATGTTCCCTCCTGGGGATGCTCTTGTCTACTCTGTTGATATTTGGGGCACTTTTGAATGCCTCTAGGACATCTGTTTTTTTTTTTCTTTTTTCTTTTTTCTTTTTCTTTTTTTGACTTTCTCCTTAAATTCTTTTCTCCTCAAAATTTTTGAATAGGGCTTTTCTTTCTATCTGCATGTTATTTCTGGGTCATTTCTACAGCTTCACTTTCCTTCTTTATGCTCACACTACACTTTTTTTTAAATAAAAAAATTTTATTTACTTAGAAGAATTCAGAATGTCAACAAAACAGCTGCAACTTTTTTTTTCAATTACAGAGTGGTATTTGGTTAACAGAACAACAATTATTTCATAGAAGCTGCATCAGAGACAACTGAAAATGGACAACTACCATCCCCATATATAATTACTTTGTGCTGTGCACCAACAGAACCTGCTTTAAATTTCAATGGCAATTTTCAACTCGCGTACTGTACCAGGCAAGGTTAGTGGCCATTGAAAATACCACAGGACAGAAAATACCACCGAAGACACATTCGGTGTTAACTATACAAAAAAAGATACTGTACAGTTTAAAAACAAATCTTACACAGCCTTACATTTCAATTTTTTTTCTTCAAAAGGAGTGAGTTGTGTGCAGGGGGTTAAATGCTTTATGGACAAGAAAAAAATGAGCTAGAACCAATTTATTCATCATTGTCATCCTCTTCATCCTCTTTATT
The DNA here is from genome assembly GCA_004365215.1 of Cuniculus paca. Lineage (NCBI taxonomy): Eukaryota > Metazoa > Chordata > Mammalia > Rodentia > Cuniculidae > Cuniculus > Cuniculus paca. Next base: position 4,977 of record RJWT010008238.1, on the reverse strand, counting down.
TTCCTCCTTCTCTTCGTCTTCCTCATCTTTCTCCTCTTCCTTCTTTTTCTTGCTTTTTTTTCAGCCTTGACAACTCTTATTTTAGCTGCATCAGGTTTTCCTTTAGCTCAGTAGGCAGCAATGTCCTTTTTGTAATCTTCCTCCAGCTTAGCAGCGTTCTTCTTGTAAGGCTGCGCATCATCTGCTGCAGTATTATTCCACATTTCTCCGAATTTCTTTGAGACATCACCAGTGGAGAGGCCAGGATGTTCTCCTTTGACTTTTGGACGATACTCAGAACAGACTAAGAAGGCTGAAGGAGGCCTCTTGGGCACATTGGGATCCTTGAACTTCTTTTTTGTTTCTCCCTTAGGAAGAATATAAGTTTTCATTTCTCTTTCATAACAAACCTTGTTCGCCTTTGCCATGTCTTCAAATTTTCCTTTCTCTTTAGCAGACATCGTCTTCCACCTCTCTGAGCACTTCTTAGAAAACTCTGAGAAGTTAATGGAAGCATCTGGGTACTTCTGCAAGTTTGCACAAAGAATGCAAATGATGACATTTTGCCTCTCGGTTTCTTAGGACCTCCTTTGCCCATGTTTACTTTTTTCAGCAAGGCACAGAGTCGCCCAGTGCCCATCCAGCTCTCACTTGCCCTGAGGCTGTCTGTATGGAGTTAGATGTACTGCAATCCTCACACTATACCTTACTAAAACCTTAATCTATGTCTGCATCCCATATTTCTATTTCTTTAATCTCTTGAAAAACATACACTTGATTATTTGCTTTATGTGTATTTGATACATGCATTTGAAATACATAATTTAGTTATTACTTGCTACTTATAAGAGTCATAAGCAAAATCTTTAGGACCCAATTAATTGCTATGTTCTGCCATAAATCAGTCCACCCATCTCACCTCAGTGGGTAACACAATCCCAACTCCACACTAAATACGCCATCCTTCCTATATCCAACTAGTCAGGAGCAGCTGTCAGTTTTAAGGGCTTGATCACTATCTATCACCATACCTATCTGTTACGATCTCATACTGTAATGAGCATTATTTTGCATAAGGTGTGCTCCTTTCCTCCCTCCAATCCCAACTTGAATACACTCTCTTTATTGGTAGTTCTCTATATGTGCTCTCCAGATCAGCTTCATCAGTATCATCTAGAAGCTTCTTCAAAATGCCCATTCTCCAGGGATTCAGAAACAGAAACTCTTGGTATCACCCTACCTGTCCAGTTCAACTCACCTTCCAGGTGGCATCAGTGCTCAATAACTTGTGAAAACCTTACCAACCTCCGCCTCACTCATTGCATGCTTGTGCTACTTGGCAGTGATCCTTTGCCAAGCACATCATCCCCACTGTCACAAGGGCCCTGTGCATGCTGTTGTTCCCACTCTTCCTCTTCACCTAGAGAACTCTTCCTCATCCTTGGGTCTGCAATGTCCAGAGCTGTAGTAAGGCTTGTCCTAAGTGTCTCACAGCACTCACTATGGTCTAAGCCTTGGCCACACAGCACAGTTGGTAGCCAGTGTATTATCCTCAATCCATCCTTCATATGCCTCACTCCTCTAGCATAGCAAGAAAGTCAGTAAACCTGTCAAGGAAAAACCATGTAGAAACCTTTTATGAATACAGAAAGGTCTAATAATTCAGTATGGCAGAGAACTCTTCAAGTTAACTGCTCTCCTCTATTCTTTTCAAAGGCTCCTTGGAGTGAGTGGACAATTACTGGCCAGATATTTGCATAATGACTTTTCTTTTGTTGCCTTTGTTATTTTGTGGACCTAACTAATTGCTTTAGAGTGCTACTGTTAGCTTTCAACTTCAGATAGGAACCCTCTCTACTGATATGTAAAACAAAATTTATTGGTGGTGCTGTAACTTTTGGACTCTCAAGGAGGTGAGGCCTCAAGCAAAACAGAATGAATGACTTCTTTACACTTTCTTTACTTTGTGAGTTAAAAGCAGGGCCCCTTTCTAGATGAAGCTAGGAAAAGAATTCTTCATTTTTCTGTAATATTTATGCAGCTTTCCCTCTGAGTTTGCTGTGGACAGGAACATCCACCAATTCCAAGATTATGCTATCCAAAGAGTTTGGTGTTATTTTCATACATAGAGCAAGACTACAGAAATTAAAAAGAAAAGAAAAGTAAAGACAAGACAAGACCAGACCACAGTGATGATTGGAGGAGAGGCAGAACCCCCAGACCTTAACAAAATCTCCTGCTTCCCCTTCCTGATGCTTTGCCCTTGGTTTCTATACTCTGTTCTTAAGTCTCTCTCTATTCCTTCTCCCTTTCTCTGGAAGGCAGTAGATCCTACTCTTTGTGAAATAAATTCTTATGTATAATTCTGTTTTATAAAATAGATATTTTAAGAATATACTTCCCAAATTATAACTTTTATTTGTTAGAATTTACTGTATTCAAAAAAGTAAAAAAAAAAATTATCATATAATCCTGCAATTCCATTTTGAAGTGTACTGCATGAATACAAAAGAATGGAAAGCAGAGATATTTGTATGTCTGTGTTTACAGCAATACTTCTCACAACAGCCAAGAAATGGAAGCAACCCAAATCTCTGCCCATGGACAAATGTATGAACAAAACGTGGTCTATACAAACAATGAAATATTCAAGCTTAAAAAGCAAGGAACTTCTGACACACCCTATAGCATTGATAAACTTTGAGAACATTACGCTAAGTACTTTGAGAACATTACGCTAAGTACAGTAAGCCACTCACAAAAAGACAAATACTCTCATTTGCAGAAACTAAAATTTGACTTAAAAGGTCTAAGTCTGTGGTACCTAGGTTCACAAACTTAATTCATTCCATGATTCTGGGGACGATGACCACAGTCTTGTTCATGACCTTATGTATGTTCATGAACGGAAGCAGAATTTGCCAAATGCTTCTGTTTTTAAACTGAACTGTCCACAAACAGAAGCGTTCATGAACTGAGGTATTACTGTAGAATAGTGATTGCTAGAGTTTGAGAAAGGAGTATGTGAGAGGATGGAGGAAAAACTGAGGTTGGATTTGATCAATGCATGCTAATACATGTATGAAAGTATCACACTGAACCCCATTACTATGCATAATTAATGTGTGTTAATAGAAAAAAAATGGATGGTTAGGCAGACTCACAGATGGAATAGATAAACAGGCAAATCATGACTAAGAATGAGGGTATACTATACATGCTATTTTTAGTTAAAATGATTAAACTTCTATTTAAAAAGAAAAAAGACAAATACTGCAGGATTCCACTTGCATGAGGTATTTAGTATTGCAAAAGGCATAGACAGGAGATGGAGTGTTGATTGCCAGGGGCTAGAGGAGGAAGAGGGAAAAGAGGAATTGTACTTTAATGATTACAGAGTTTCAGTTTTGCAATATAAAAATGTTCTAGAGAGTTGTTGCACAGCAGTGTGAACGTTCTTAATGCTACTAAACCTTAGACTTAAAAATGATTAAGATAGTAAACTTTATATTATGCGTATTTCTCAATTTTTAAAAAGTAAATGTACCAGACAAGAGGTCAATGACTGAGAAAAATTAGTTTGAAAAATACAAAATATTTGAAATCCGTGTTTGCAGGCTGCCATTTATCCTCAACATTTAATGTGTCATCTGATTTGGCTGTAGAAAACTGTTCTATAGTCTGGTGACTCTTTTTCCTTGTTTTTAATAGCTTGCCCGAATCCACAACAAAACCTCTGGAGAATCTTCATTGAATTAAATTGGAAACATAAATTCAGCCATTGCTAATGTGTTAAAATTTGATATGTATCATATTTGATTTTCTGTCAGTTATTCTTTTTAATGGTAATTAAACAAAATCTTACAAAGCAAGTTGAAAGCAAATTTTTTTACTCATGTAAAAACTCTGTAAAACTATAGTTCTGGTGAACCACAGTTTGAAAATCAGTGTTCTAATAGCCTATGTTAACATCCTATCTGGCTCTCTCTCTCTGTCAACTCTGTACAAATGTACAGGACTTGTCTTTGTAGAACATGTAACTGACCTTGACATTTCCCTACTTAAACATCTTCAACATAAACCTTGTAGTGTGGCACTCAGTCCCAGCAGTCCCTGGAAAGCATTGGAAATTTCAACATCAAGAAGCGTACTTCAAAAGCTCCCCAAGGGTGACTTGCAGCCAGAATTGGAAATAACTGTTTTAGAAGAAAGAATACACAATCCTTAATGTGGCAAAAGACCCTTGGGATTTATTCTTTATTTTTGCTGAACTTCAACATGATACCACACACCCCAAATCAAATGAGGGTCCCTGGGCTCTGGGCAGTCGACCCCTTCCTCTTCCTGCTCATTTGTTCCCTCTGGCTCTGGCCTTTTCTGTTCTATTCCCTGACAGACTGAAATTCCACCTTGACAACACAGTTCAAATATCACCTACTTCGTGTTGGCTCATCTCTCCCTTTTTCTCTGTCCCCTACTCTCCCTCTCTCTTCTGATCAATGAAGTAATATAATCATAGCCTTTTCCTTCTGTCTCTCTCTCACTAATGTCGGCTGCATTATTTATGTTCATCTTTAGGATAATTTTCCATATCAGAAAGAATGAATGAGTGAAAAGTGGACAAATGAATGAATAAATAGAACATCTATGAGATTTCTAGAGTTTGATCACTCAACCTCTGTATAGCAATTCCTTTTCCTCACCCCTTTCAGACTTTCGTTATCTATAATTTGAATCTCAGAAAAATGCTACTTTATGCCTGTCACTGGACTCAAACCCAGATATATGTATTTCTCCATCTTTGCCATCAAACTGCTCTTAAAAAGTTTTAAAAATCTAAGTTCCTTTTAAGGCTCCATGATTCATTTTTCTTGGTAGTCCTTCTCCAATATTTTAACTTTTGGAATATTGCAGAGCCAATACAAAAGAGGGAGTCGTAGATAAGGAGATTACAAACAGAGCCAGTTTTCACTACTATGGCATTGTCAAAGAGAGAAA
>RJWT010008237.1:0-26552 GCA_004365215.1 Cuniculus paca | reverse complement strand
ATGTGGATGTATTGGTGACAATGGAAACATCTAAAAGAGATAATAAAGAAATTCAATCAATAAGCAGATTTGCTTCTTAGTAGAAATGACTGGGATAGAAAATTCTGAAGCCATCAGGATACACGGGTGAATGAAGCAAAAAAAAAGTTAATTGAAATGTCAGGCTCTTGAACCATTAGAACACTGAGACTAGACTCTCCTGATCTCATTACAGTTCTGTGTAAGGCAGGTGATGTTATCTTACAAGAACGTTAAGAAAATATAAACCTGTACATTGAGCTGCATTTCATCTCCAAATTCCTGATACATTTTAAATTGGCATTTATCTTTACAGTTTTAAATGCTAAATAAAATTATTTTGCATTTAATAAATGTTACATTTTATCCTTTCCTGTGTCATAAATATTTCCCTACAATAATATCTTACTATTTGTATCTAGATTTATAACTAATCTAATTCAGTTTAGTATAATGCTGCTTACAATGTTAAAGTAAGCAAAGTACTTGATAGACTCGATATTCTTAGGTAGTTTGTTCAAGAAGACTCCTGAGAGAATTTGAAATGTGGTAGGTGGGGAGTGGGAGGGAGCAAAACCTGGCAAGGTGGGCTACAGTTGGACTGTAATCCACTTGGAAGGAAGAACATCAGCCAGTCTAAAAGTTAATGCATCTGCATGAATGGAAATCAATTGAATTGATTTTTGAGGTACTTGTTCCTTTACTGCCATTTCAAAACTCAATACCATGTGAAATTCTAGAATAAGGTCATTACAAAGATCAACAGATAAAAAAAGTTTTACTTACTGCATGAAGATTTCACACTTGCAAAAGCATTTAATTATACAAGTTTTCAGTTAAAATTTAAGTTTTAATTTAATCATAAATCTATAATATGCAAATAGTCTTGTGCTTTTCAGTACTAAGAAATCTATTCTTCCACTGATGTGTGAAAGATTTAAATGACCAGCAACTCCAAACACTAATAGCTCTGTTCTTTTTTCCGCCATGTGGCATATATTGTTATTGCCCAAAGGACTGTTTTTAAACATATTTAAGAACTAAACACTAAAATTCCACTCAATCATAATGCCAACATGATAACATGTCTTCAGTAAACACGCTTATCAAATTAGCACAATGAAACTTTCTTTATTCCTTTAACAATAAGAAGCAATAGCTAAAATTTATATGAAGACCTTTATTTTTACAAAAACTTTAAAAAGTATCTGCTTGTAAGTGGTGGCATTTTAAAAATATCGACTAAAGTTCTGAACATATAGTTATAACAATTTCAGGCTCATTTATTTTTAGGTACCACTGTTTTATAGTTTTTAAATCAAAGTTGTAAACATATAACATAAATATCTATCTGTATATGTATGTGTGTGTGTGTGTGTTTGGTTTACAAAAAATACAGAAAGTAAAGAAGGAAGGATGTCTTTTGACCATTTCCATGGAAAGCAGTAATATTAACTGAACATTGGGGTACATTTAAGCAACCCCAAGATAGATTCTCACAGAACATATGCATCATTAAGACCTAGGTAGAAATGCATTCTCTTCAAATCTCTTTGGGATGACATCTATTGCTATGGTATAGATTAAAAGTACTCCCCCAAAAGTCTCAGGAGTTCAGGGCCTTTTGTTAGGTGACTAAATCATGGGGTGCAATACTCACACATGGATTCATTGATAAGTTCATAGTTGAATGTGCTGTTAGGAGGTCGCCCATGTTTGGAGGAAGCAGGCATGCTTTGAAAAGATACTATCTTTCTTCTGGCTCTCTCCTTGCTCACTACTTTTTGGCTGCTATGTGAGCAGCTTTCCTCCATTACATCCTTCTGCCATAATGCATATGGCACTGAAACCAGTAGACCATGAACTGAAACCTCTGAAACCATGAGCCAAATTAAGCCTGTCCTCCTCTAAATTGCTGATGTGCTGTATGTTGTACAAGCAACATAAAAGTGACTGATGCACCTAGACAATACAGAGTTCACACCTCCAAAACATCTGCAGCCAGGATTGGGCCATGTGGAGGTGGCCAGATGTTCAAGTGAAGAGCATAATTGCTGCATGCTTTCTCTTACACTTTCTCCAGTCTAACATAATGGGTACCTTGTATTTTACCTTAGCCAGAAGAATTGCTTAAGAAGACCCTCTTCTGGCATAGGGTGTGATTTTCCTCTTCATAGAACAAAATATGGGGTTTGTCATACAGAATTGTATCAAAATTCTATCCCTTGCTCCTCCAGCACTACCAGGCCTGTTGATCTTTTTTTATTCTCAAGTTTAATCTATAAATCCAACACCTGTTACCTTCCACCAAAAATGGCAGTAGGGAGGAAGAGGAAAAACACAGGAGAAAAACACTAAAAACCTTGATGGGAAGCTAGTTCTGTGTGAGTCATGCAATGCACATTAAATCTATGACCACATTTAATCTTCATAAAAAAACCAGTGGGATAAGCATCATCTTCATTTTACACATGATGAAAACTAAAACTATAAAAGTTAAGTAGCATAACATGTTTATGTATTAACACAGAGTTCAGTAGAAATTCAGACCCTAGACCATCTGGCACCAAAGTCCACGTTGTGTAAATTGCATTCTTTTACAAACAAATGATTACCATGATCTTATTTTTTAATTGATTTTAAAAATTTTATATATACACATACACGCATACATACATACATACATACACAGACATATGGGTTTATCCAGAGTAATTGACTCAAAACAGATCAGCAGTTTGTGTATCAATAGTTACGGATCCCCATTTACTTGGGGCTTTGTAAAATAATTTTTATATCTTAAAATTTTAAGAAAATAGCCCCTCACATTTTGTTCCAAAGTTTGTTGAATGAATACAACTGAAACTTGAATGGCCATGTTTAATTCTTTGCTTTGCCTAAGTGGGAAGCCATAAGCACTGCTAATAAGTGATAAACTCAGCAGATGGATCCTTCTGTAGGCAGTGTCATGCTACTAAAATAAACCTCTCATTTGCATCTGAGGCTGTCTGCATCTGTATGTGACTAGCTGTATCTCTCAGCCAGGACTTCTTTCCACCTTGATTCACTTGCATTGATTTTGCCTCTTCGGTCAGTACACAGAGAACTTGGCACTGGCTTTTTTCTTGATTCACTCAGTAATGACAAAAATGCTGTTCTGATGTCCATTCTTGCAGTTTACCTGGAAATATTTTCCTCTTATTATCTCTAAAACCTATTCTGTGGGCGTTTCTAACCCAGACCATTGGCAAGAGTTCTGTGATATCTGCTGGATTGCAGAACTTCTGTTCCAGTTATCCTCTGAAAATTACACAATGCAATGTATTTATTTTCTCCTACTACCTTTTACTAAGATTCCAGGTGAAATGCTTCCGTTTTTCTTTTTTAAAAAACACTTAGATTTATGAACTCTGCTCAAGCTCTAAGTATAATTTTAATGTTATCTAATCCTTATTTTCTAGGTTTTTATTAACCATTATATGTCTGAGATGATTTTATAGCTAATTTGTTCTACTTAGGAGAAAATAACAAAAATTTTAAAAAACCAGTTACCTCATTTATAATTCATATCCATTAGCAACATTTTCCAAAAAAGCAAGAACTTGTAATTAATACCACTAATATTGGTAAATAAAACTAGACATGCAGAAATAAGATGAAGAGGATATAATACTAGCAATGATTCTATTTCAGGGATCTCAGATACACACTAAAATGTTTTCCTAAGAAGCAGATATCAAGGTCTCACTATATGAAAACAATTAATGAAGGTGATTTGTCAAAATGTTGCAGGTCAGTGGTCTAAACCAGTATTAGGAGGTCAGTGTCCCCATCCTTTGAAAAATTCTAAGTGCATTTGTAGAAATGCACACGGGTGCCTTTACTGCAGAATGAAAGTGAGACAAGATGTGGTTGAATTGCAGGGCAGAGCACACATTTGTCAGCTTGAACAAGGAGAAAGGGAACTAAGAGTAAAGCAATTCAGTTACCCTCTAAAAGCAAGAAGACACAAAGCAACTTCACATACATGTATTTCCACTAACACACAGATTTATGTGTTTATGTTGATTTATATGTGTGTATGCCTTACAGTCTATAATGGCAGATCAACTGAAATTCATGTTTTTAAAGTTTCAAGAATGAAAAGACAATGGGAAGTATGAAATCTGTGGCATTTACTTTTAGATGGATAAATTCTCTGTCTTGATTGGCATGATGATAAATCATATGTATACATTGATCAAATTCATCAAATTATGTATTTTGTAAAATCTATTCATTTCACCAGTGTAAATGTTACCTTAGGAAAATGTATTGGTAAGGTATGTCCAACAATGTATACTTATTTATTTACTTTTTTAACAACATATATTTATAATTGTGCCTAAAAGAATGTTTCCTGGTCAAAAAGGGGGAATCGAGAAAGCTCTATTTGGTCATTTTATTATTATTTTTTTCCTTATAGCTGATGCATTATATAATAGCCTGTGGTTGACATCCTAACAACCCTCTTAATAACTACACTCTAATCCCAGAACCAAAGAACTATGTTACCTTGCCTAACAAAAAAGACTGAAAATACGGTTAAATGAAGGATCTCAAAATGGGAAAGATTATCGTGGATCATTCAGATAGATACAAGGTAAGCACAAGTATCCTTAGAAGGGAAAGGAAGAGAAAGGAGCACATGTAGTCAATCACAGAATCAGAGTCAGCGTGGAGCATTTGCTAGTTTGAACATGAAAGGAAGAACCTTGAACCCAGCAAGGTAGGTAGATTCTAGAACCATCAAAAGACAAGTCTACCCTGGGCAATTTTCCCCTACTTCTAGAAGGAACACAATTCTACATGTTAGCCCAGTATGACTCGTTACAGACTTCTGCTTTCTAGAAGTAAAAAATAATTTATTTCTGTTGTTTAATTGACTAAGTGTGGCAATGTATTACACCGCTTTAGGAAACTAATATATTGTCTTAAACTTTAGAAAACCCATTCTGCCTGTAACAACGATGACCTAAACTCCTCTTGATATTACTTTGAACTCTTCCTACCTTCTGCTTCTTTGTTTTTTTTGTTTTTGTTTTGTTTTGTCTTACTTTTTGGTACCAAGAATTGAACTCATGACCTTGCGCTTGCCATGCAGGGGCTGTGCAGCTGAGCTATATCTCCACCCCCCTGATTCTTTGTAAAATTTTCCCTAAGAGAGGGATTTTTAAAAGTCTCTGCAAACAGAATTTTGCATTCTTCACCATCACTTCCAATACAGTGTTTCAAACTTTAATGTGTGTTGCATTACTTCTGCCATCTTTCTTTTTTATGAAAGGCATCACGATGTCTAGTTATCCTGGTCAAGCCAGGAGCAAAGTTTGTGCCTCACTCTCCTGATGGTGGTTTCCCTTGGCAATCATTCCAGATGACCACTAGGAAAGGGGACAAGAGTAACATGCGGAAATGGGTATTTGTCAGCATGAGATAAAAGAAGAGGCATAATAACTCTCAGTATTATTATTTTCTTGGTGCACACCTTCTAGTCCTCCTGTAAAATAGTTTTAGAGATAGTCTGTCCTAAATATGCAAATAATACAGATATCTAGAAATTGCCTAGTGATTTGCATTACTCACATTCCAGGCATTATTTTACAAAATGTTTCTATGATTATGCCATAATTTTATTGCCCAGATTATGTGAGCAAAATAAATTTGTATCTCCCCAAAGGATTTCAGAGATAGATTTCTGCGTACTAAAGAATTTTTCTTCCTTTTCTTCAGTAACGTTTTAAAATAAATCATTCAAATGAGTTCTGCTGCATAATGTGTTTTTTATTTAGTGTTTCACTTTTTTTCCCCACAAGCCATGCTTGAGTAGACACTTTTAGAAGACTTCAGCAGTTGAAAATTATATGGAGCAAAACTGGGAAGAAGCATTTGCCATCCTCCTCCATTAATTTGCCAACTTAATGCTGGGGTATCTGAAGAGTATTGTCACAGAAAATAAAAGTGTGTGAAGCTGTTAATTAGACAACCAATTCCCTTGTTTTTCGCTGAATTTTTTTTTTCACTCAAGGTCACATTCAAAGTCTTAACCTAATAATGGCTTATTTTTAGTCCTGAGCGAACACTGCTAGGATTGTGATTAATAAAGATCTGTGAGGAATATTCATGACCGTGCATCAGCCAAACACAAAGTCCATTCTACCATATGAGCTCAGTGGTAAAAGAAGGTCAGGGAGACCCTTGCTCCAGTAATGTTCTGAGTATGCTGTTCTTTGAATCTTTAATACTTGGGCAACTGATAACTAATAAAATAATTTTTAATAATTTGACTTTCTTAAGGAAACAAAATCAGCACAGTTATTAAGAATAATGCAATAATCTTCCTAAATCATCCTATTAAGAGTGCTTTCAATACTATTTGTTATTGGTATGTTATTTTGTGAAATTAGCACTAAAACATTCTAGTAAGTGACAGATAGTTTCAAATGAAAATTATCAGAAGAGCTGTAAGGGATGCCAAAATGTATCCCTTACCATTTATAATAAATAGTAGCATAATCAAATCTGGGCCTGAGTATATTTTTCAGGGCTTTAGTAGGCTTTAGAAATTTTATACTGCTGAAATTTTGTATTACCATGTAAAACATCAATTATTTGAAGAAATTGATTAATACCATGAAACATTTATTGGAAGAGAACTTTAGAAATGTCAGGGTTTTAGGAAACCTCTGATCTCAGCTCCTTATACAGACAGGGTAGCTGGGAGCCAGAGTTTGCAAGGTGTGACCAGGGTGACTCTTTCCTTAGGTGACTGGATCTAAGAGAGGAGAGAAGGCAGCCTGATATCCATCTCCTATAATCACCTTGTAGTGTAGCTGCCCCAACCGTAACAGAAAATGACTGTGTCTCTGTTCTGAAGTCTCCACCTTTTTTCATTTATTTATATTTTGTCATTAACAAGGGCTTCAATTATTTTATGTACTTGTAGTTTTTTAGTACTTGTTTGTGGTGCATAACGCTTACATTTCCAATTCCTTTTTTCTTCCCCTTTCCTTCTCTTCCTTCCATCCTCCTTCCTTCTCTTGATCCCCTTCCCATATGAGAAATAACTAGCTCCCTACTTCCTATTACCTATCTTTTATCTTGCACTTTATTTATAATGATGAAACTGAAAATCTACTGCTATGGATTGAACAATGTCACTTCGAAATGCCTATGTTGACGGCCTAATCTCTGATGGGACTGCTTTTGAGATTGGCCCATTGGAAGGTAATTAGGGTTAGATTAGGGTTCATCTGAGGGAATGACTGTCCCTGAAAGAAGAGCAGGAGGGACCAGTGCTTGCTCTCTGCCTCTTTTTCCACCATGTAAGGACACAGCCAGCAGGCAGTTATCCGCAAGGCGGGAAGACAGCCTTCATAGGAACTCTGGTCATGCTGACTCCCTGATCACGGACTTCCAGGCTTCAGAAGTGTGAAAAAATAAATATCTGTCGTTTAAGTTACGCACTCTATGGCATTTTGCGGTGGCAGCCAGAGCTGACTAATATATCTGTCAGATAAGGTTCTCAGAGCTGCAAAGAGAATAAACACTAAGCTGATTTCCCAGGGCAGATGATCTCTGGAGAGCATGCTGATCTGTTCCTTGGGGCTTAGAAGTCATGCTCAGTGAGGCCGTGTAATATTTGCATTGGCTGCCCATCATTACCGAAACTGCTGGCACGCCACAGCAAAAGAAAAACACAAACAACAGAGGCTCACATTTATCGAGTCGTTATTATTGCCAGGCTTCGTACTTAATACTTTACAAAAGTTGTCTTATTTAAACTAATCTCTTACGGATAGTTGCTCTTTTCCTCATCCTGAAAAATAGTACTTTACTTTCGCCTTTTTTCAATAATTTCCAATGTCTGTTTCAAGGAGGGAAATATGTCCACAGGGAAGGAAACTCAGATTATTCAAGGCAACAGATAAGTGTCTTTATGATGCTTTCTAAAATTAGCCTGTGTAGGTAGCATTCTTTCTTCAATATTTCTTTAAGAATGAAACTCTGCTTTTTAGCACATTTTGATGTTTACTGTGAGCTCTAAACCAGAGGAAATTGGACAAGTTATTATTATGATAGCATTATCACTCTTTCATTGCACAACCTTGAGTAAGTAATTTCATTTCTTGATCTTCCCCCATTCTGTCATCCATCCCTGACTGTTTCTTGTGAAAGACCACATAAAAGAGTGAAATAATGCAAACAAATGTTTAACCAGTACCTTTCAACTAGCTTTGAGGAATAGCCTCTGGGGATAAACCAGTGAAGAGAGAGTTTCTATACAAAAGAGCAGGCAGCCCTAGGCATGGCCATGCCTCCTTTCTCCCCCTCTGCTTTCCCTGGTGTTTCTCAGAGACACCTCAGAGGACCCTGGACTGCCCAGAAAACATAAGCAACTAGCCTGGCAAAGCAGCTTTTCAACTTGTTCTAATGAGAGCCTGCAGAGATACAAGACTAAGATGAAAATGAAGAGGCAGAGCTCTAACCAGGGTCCCTGAGCAAAGAACATGGAGGAAATGGGAGATTCATCAGTGCAGTCAGCAAACAGGCAGTGGTGATATATCAGGATCTGAGTGGGTGGCTCAGGACTGAGCAGTGGGAAAGGCCTGATCCCCCGAGCTTGAGATCTGTTGCAGCATTTCCCCTGAAACTCTGACAGAGGCTGCTTTCTAGATATATGCCTTGTATAATGCGTTGGACAAAATTTTGTGAAATGATCCTTGTGACTCCACAGTACCGTAGTTTGTACAATGAGATAAACAGCAGTGATAGAGGCTAAAGAACATCTTATAAGAGCACAGCTATCAGAATCACAAAGGTATCACTTGTATCACATGTGAACTCTTGGGCAAGTTAAAGTATATCTCGAATCCTCCGTTTTCTTACCCATACAATGGGGTTGTCTAGTTTCAACTATATGTTTTTGTTGAGAAGTTTAAGCAAGATGATGGATAAGTAAAGTTCTTGCTCCAACAAAGATCCATGATACATTCTTGAAAATTTTTGCTATTAATATTATAATTACCAGCTGAAACAGGCGTCAGTAAGCGTGCCCTACCATGGGCCAGCAGAGCTAGCTCTGCTGGGAAACTGGGCACCAATGAGGAATACACATCTTGGGTTTACCTCACTAAGGAATATGGGTACATATTCACTTGCTCTGATTCTCCAGCTGTCTCAGCTACTTGTCCTGGTGGCCAAGACATAATACCCAACACCCAAAGTTAAAGGGGGGAGAAAGGTTTATTTAGCTCACAGTTTGTTTCAGTCCATAATTGACTGGGTCCAACCCTGGGTATAGCACATGGCAGAGGGGCAACAGTTTATCGAGGCCAAAGACAGCAAAAGGAAAAAGGGAAGGAAACAAGACTCTTTCTGTTCCTTAGTATGTATGCAGGCTACCTGCCCTAGGGTGGGTGTAGCACTCACGCCCTTCATCCTAAACAGAACTATGCCAAACTAATCAGTGGATGGAGCTACTCATCACACATCCCTAATGCCAGCATTGTACACTCTACATTCAGTCACCTCAGAAAAAGACCCTCCATAACTACATGAGGCTTTAGGGGGACATCGAGACACAAGCTATAATACTACCAGTTCTCAGCTCCTTGACCCTACTGGGTTATAGGTTTTTAGGGCAGAGTAAGCTTTAGAGGCCAGAAAAAGCCTTTAGGGAAAGAGATCCAGCACTGCTAGTTGGAAGCTGTGAGTGTTAATCATGATCTATCAATTGGACCAAATTAAGAAATATCCAGGGGACTACTAAAGCGTATTTCTGGGTGTGCTGTGTATGGAATGGAGGTGTGACTTGGGATACTATCTATATCTGGTCCCTAGCTCCTTCTCTCTCTGGTTCTGTTTGGTTTCCCAGCAGCCATAACTAAGCATCTTCGCTCTGTCAGGCCCTTGCCCCAACATGTTCCTACCGTGGAGCCAGGTGACCATGGACTGATTCCCTGAAACTGCAAGTCAAATAAACATCTCCTTTAAATTGTAAGTATGAGTGTCGTGTGCCTGTTATTAGAAAGCTAATATAGAGGCTGGCCTGTATTAGTTTTCTATAGCAAATGACTATAAACTTAAAGAGTTAAAACAACTATGGATTATTTCATGGTTCTTTAAGTCAGAAGTCTAGGGTCAGTAGAGCTCCTCTGGGTGCTCAGGGTGTCTTTCAGGGCTCTCCTCATCCTTAGGGCCCAGGGATACACCCAACCATGCAGGATACTGGCTGCATTTGGGTTCTTGTGCTACAGGGCAGAAGTTGCCCTACTCCTCATGCTTTCTGTGAAGTGTCCCACCAGCAATGGCATGTTAAGGTCTTTTCATGTTCTGACTCAGCCTGTCTCTTCTGTCACAACTCCTGGACTTCATCTAGATAGAGTTCTGTGTCTTTAAAGCCTCATGAGATTAAATGGAGCCCAACCAAATAATCCAGGGAAATCTCCCTGTTTTAATGTCTACTGTTTTAATTGCATGTGAAAATCCCCATGTAACCTATTATACATAGAGCCACAGGGAGAAGCATGCGGGTACCTTTGTACACTGCTGCGTGTGTAGAAATGGCCAGACTTGGTCATGTGTAAAGCCCACAGACAAACTCTCAAATGTTACTTTGATGTAGGCAAACTTGCTGGGCGTGGTGGCTCACGCCTGTAATCCCAGCAGCCTGGGCTACAAAGTGAGCTCAAGGCCAGCCTGAACAGCATAGTGAGACCCTGTCTCAAAAAGACAAGGGCTGGGGAACTAGCTCAGTGGCCTAAGCTCCTGTCTGGGAAGTGCGAGGTCATGAGTTCAATCCCTGCTGCTGCTGCAAAAAAAAAAACAAAAGCAAAAGGCCAAACTTTCTGTCTCTGACCTTCTCCTGCTCTCCTTTTACCTGCTTCTTTTTCTAGCCAAAACAGGCCACAGAAACTGGAATTTCTCTTTATTAATCTGGGTGACAGGAACTAAAATTATCCTCTAATCTTTTCCTGCCTTTCTGTCTCAGAGCTAGCCATAAAATGTCTCTGACTTACCTTGCTGATAGGAGAAGACCACAGGACCCCCATTTACAAGAGGTCCTGTTGCATGCCCAAGAGGAAGGAAAGCAGCAGAGAGAGGCCGGGAAGAATTGGGACAGACAGGTCTAGCTGAGTTTCCCCAACTGGTCTCTTAGATCAGATCCTTTTTCTCTAATCACATGTCTATCATGCTGCCTATGCTTCAATCATGGCTGTGCAATGAAATTTCCATAAAATCCCCCCAAAATTGAGATTTCAGGAGCTTTTGAATAACTAAACCTGCAGGGGTTTAGAGGAAGTGAGCAAAACTTAGGTACATGCTGGAATGGAGGGAAGCTCAACTCCGCAGAGACAGAGCTTCTGTGTCAGGACTCATCTAGACCTGATCCTATATATTTCTGCATCCAGATGCTTATTTGTATCTTTTTTAAATGCTTTATCACAAGCTGACAAACATTAGGTACAGTATTTCCTCAACTTGTGTGAGTGACTGTAACAAACTAATTGAACCTAACATAGGGTTATGGAGGACTAATTTGTATTCCAGAGACCCACACTTGAATTGGTGTCTGATGTCAGGGCAGTCTCGGGGCACCGAACCTCAACTCATAGAACCCCAAACTGTCTTGTGTTAGATAGCATCAGAATTGAATTGACATCTAATCGAATTAACACCAAGTCATGTCTACTGCAGGACAGATTGCTGGCTTGCTGGTGGAGAATAATCCCCACAAATTTTGGAATCATAGAAATGATCTATATTGTATGTGCAAGGTCCTGAGTTCAATTCCCGGTACAAAAAAATTATATTGTATGCAAAAAAAGAGAAACTGAGTTTAAATCTTTTTTTTCTATATCCCCAGAACAAGGATCTAAATTTATATAAATGTCTGTTTTACTCATGACTTGTGACTGGGAAACAACCACTGAAATGTCAAAACTGAAGTGGAGAGAATTGATTCCAACATGTTTTCATAATGGAACGTGGGATATGATACATTAGGAACCACCCTCATGACTTCTTTCTGACAGGTACTTCTGGGATACATTGGTATCAAATGCTCTTTGAAGCAGAAAATAATAGCTGACACATTTGTATCCACTCCAATTTATGTTATCTCCACAAACGTTTGTCATCTATTTGCGATCACTTGAAGATGTCTTATCCAAAGCCATCAGATGTAACTGGGACAATGTACATCAAAACTCCACCCTCTTCCCATGGGAGAGAACTCAGAAATTTTCTTTGATCTATGAACAGTTTTTGATCTTTCACACTCAAAAGCAAAGAGTGAGTTAAAGCTTTTCTTATATTTTCCCTATTGTAACAATACTACACTCACAATACCACTGAGAGTCCATAAAAAATGTCCCTGAGACTTCAAAATTTCAGCAAACAGACATAGTGTAATAAATAGCATGTCAGTATAGATTAACTACCCAAATGGGTGAGAGGCAAGAAAAATTTTGAACAGTAAGAGAGCAGTACATCCTGCTCTGTTCCCTGATGCCAGAGACTTTCTTTGTTCCCCCATTTCATTTGACTGAAACAAAATATAGCTCCTGTAAAGCTTTTATAATGCTTTCAAAAACAGACATTCTTCCCCAAAATGGTGGGTAACGTTTTCATACTCATGTGTATAGTGCTGCAAAGAAGAGACAAAACTGCACATTTCGCTGTGTAGCTGAAGTTTTTTGTACCTATCATCCACTCTGCTGACCTTATGTTTGCTTCCAGGAAAATACTGAAGAACATTTCAATAGTTTTTACCTGAGGCCTCCCACGGCTTCAACCTTGCTGGGAACTTTTTCTCCTAATAAAGAGTTCACTCCATTGCTCACTTATCCTTACTTAAGTCTCCGATGTATACTTATTTACCAGCTTGTTGGGTTTGCTTGTTTCTTATTTCCTCTCATGGGAGAAGTCCAGAATGGAAGTACCACCACAGCAGAAAAGAAAAAGAATAAAGCAAGGGTAAAACCTCAAGCCACAAAAACATTGCCAAGTTTCTAGCTAATTTTTCCCAGGAGGGAAAACAAAAACTACCCTTAAAGTAAAATTAAATACAGTGTTAGAACACTAAACTAAAGTTTGCTGAGAGAGTTGCTTGTTTGCCCATAATCTTTGCTTTTACATACATGGAGGGAAGTTAGTAAACAGAACCAGCTACCAAAAAACAGCCACTCTCTAGTATGGCTTAGATTTCTTCGTTGCGCTCAACTTTGCCTCCAAACGGTGCCGTCTGATTTAAAATGCATGTTAAACAGTCCTAAGCTGTTTTTTGGCCTTCCTTTTCTTTTTTTATTTTTTTGCAGTATTATAATAAGATATGCCCGAGACCTAGGAGGTATGTTTACAATCATATTTTATTTACAACTCTTATAACTTTCTAAAGTTAAAGATGATGCTCAAAGTAAATACCTTCTCTTTAGAAATTAAATGTAGTTGGAAGAACATGCAAATTGATTAGCAGGTGGCAAAACTACCAGGATCAAAACTAAAACATCATCAATGCATTTGTTTGGAATGTATTTTTCATTAGGCAATTCTCATGTGTAAGTCTCTTTCATAAATTAGGAGACAACCTTAAAGAAGTTAGCCTTAAAGAATCTTATTTACACATAAATTGAAACACTATTTGCGACCCATTCAAAGAAACATCTCAGCATGTGAAGTTAATGAAAGCAAAATAAAGAACTCGTATTTTATGTCACTGATTACAATGTAATGATTAGCTAACAGTTCTACTCTCTGTGTTTTATAATTGATATTTTTGTATTACCAAGCTTTCAATCATTCACCATCCCTGAAGGGGAAAAAAAAAACAGACATTCTAGGTGAATTCCTTACTGAGAAGTGAAAGTACAATCACAAAATCCTCTGGCTACATTGGTTCTTTTATAATTTGTTTTTAGTTACTTAGAATTAAACTCCCTTGTTCTTGAACCTTTCCACATTCAGCTCCATTCATTTGTACATTTGTATATTTGTATATTTGTGGGAGGAGAACGGCAGTGGTGGGGAGGAAGCTTTAGTCTAAGATGATGAGTTCTCTGTCAACCCCATGTTCAAAATCTCAGATTTTCCTCCCTCTTGACTCACTGGCCTTAAACACCTTCTCTGATGAGTTGTTCAATCAGATGTGGTTATTGTTGGACGTCCATTGCTGATTAGTTTAAAACTTAACACCAGAAAATATCACTTTTGAAAAGCAGGTATTTTTCTTAAGCATAATTATTAATAAGTTAAGCTAAAAACAATTTCAATTCCAATTTGAATCATTATATTAATGAGGAATTTCCATATTTCTTCCCATCTACACCTACAGTATTTTGGCCTATTTCCATTTTTGTGCTGTTACTACATGAGTAGGAATGTGCATTTTGTCTGTGTTATTATAGGAAGGAAAAAACCTATCCATTGAGAAAGATCTGTTACAAATCATCTTAAGATTCACTTGAGGTTCTGTGAAATATATGACATCAGTTATGACTCTCCACTCTTCAAGCCAAACACAAGAATCATGTGAGGGAATTCACTTTGGAGTAATAGCATTCTTGCCCATCAGTGTTTCTTTGGAAATTAAATTTTCCAGAAAGATAACTTTTTTATTTGATTTGAGCTTAACTTTGAGCCAACTTAGCACTAAGTAAGCTCTCTATTTTGTCTTGGAGTAGGCTGATAGAAAAATTTGAGATGAATGCTGCCAGGTCCTTTGAGGAAGGTAACTAGTCAAGTAAAGGAAAGAGATGAAACAGAGAACTCCACCCACATCTTCCACAGGAGAATCTGTGGTGCTCTTCTGTTTTTTGCTGTGGCTCCCTTAGTTTTAATCCCTCAATATTCAAAGCTCAAAGTGATACCACATCTGTTTTGCAATCTCTTCTTCCCCTTTCCATATATTGAGTCATCAAGTAATATTCAAAGCTATCTCTTAAATCTTTTCTTTTACTCCAAATCCCACAAAGCCAGTACAGAACATCATCACAGAAAAATTGGAGAAATGTGTTGGTCTCCCATTAGCACAGACCTTCAGAGATTTCCCTAACTTTAGAAAGTCTGACAATTGGCTCATTTATCCAACATTACGTCTGCTGAGCAGCAACTGTCAAATATTGTACTATATACTGGGGATAAAATGAATAGATGATCAAACTCCACATTCGGGGAATACTGGCAAGTTAACAATTTAGAATATACTTACGGGAAGAAGTACGGATATTTCCTATATTAGGATAGGGTTTACAATGTGGGTGTTGTGTACAACTGTGGAATATTGGCAAGAAAGGATGGAATGGAACGGGGTTCAGACATCCAGGCTGACAAGGAGGATGAGTGGGTTGGGCCACTGGGGGCTCACTCAGGACAGCAGGTGCCCAAGAAGAATCCTACAACGATAATACCAGATTGCAAGGGAGAAAACTGTTCCATACGGATGACTTTAAAACGCTGTAGTTTTCCTCTGTCTATGGCTCCATTGCTGCCTGAAATCTCTGGTTATTTAACCCTGAAAAGCTGACAGGAGCGGAGCTGTGACCTGAGCTCCTCATTCCTCATAACAGCAACTGTGCTGAGGGTCTCAGGTCACTCCCTCTGTCTTCTGTGGTGATGTCGACTGTGACATTCATAATTGCTGCTGACAGGGATCCTGGAACAGTCATCAGGGTAATGAAGCCCTCAGAAGCCATTAAAGAAGTTCACCCTTATGTTCTCTCACTGTGGAGATGTGTTTAAAATAAGTTAAACATTAGTCATGAGGTAGGCAACGTAGTCTATGGAAGGCCATCACATCAGAATTATGACGGACTCTCAGAATCCAGGAGATCCTGTGTTTCAAGGTTTCCTGTACGTGTCCCTGAAATGAAATTAGAGAGAGTCAAACTGGATCATAGCTTTCCCAGAGAAATTTCTACTTTCAGTGCTTTTCAAGACTGGAAAGTTTGCTAGGGCTCAAGAGAGTATGTCTGTGCATATGGCTCCTCTTTATCACTCCCAGAACTGCCACTGGATTTCCATTTTAAATTATCTGGGGTGCAGAGATCCCGTTATTTCTGCACTATCACTTCTTAGAGATGTGAAATAGCTCTCATCATGGCTCCAAAAATAGAACGCCAGAAACAGAACTAATGAAACCAGGGGCATTTTGAAATTAGGAGAAAAAGATGAAATGGCTTATTTTGTTCTTAAAATAAGAAGGGCATTTAAAACACTTCATAAGAGATTTGACTTTTTTTTTTAGTTAAGAAGGTTTACTCATTTGCTTATTTTTAAAATTCTATACAGTTTGAATACAAATATAAAATTTTGTTCATATTTACTCTTTTTTTCTTAGCTACTCATTATGTTGTATTTATTTAGGTTTCGGTTGAGGAAATCAGATTATTTTTCAACAATAAATGTTGGTCATATACTTTTTATAAAAGCAGTCACCTCAAATTTTTATGATTCATAATGTGGTATGAAAAGAGATAAGAAATATATATATATAAAAATATATATATCAGACATGCATATCAGATTTTAAAAATGAACTGTGATGTGTTCATTATTCTAAGCATAACTTGAGAAAAAGGAATTGTTAAAACATATGAACAGGTATACATTTACCCAGTTTGAGAGAAAAACATCTATATTGGAGCCAGGGGTGGTACTGGGAGTTATTGAGTAGCTCTTATCTCCCTCCCTGCTCTGCCATTCAACCCTACAGACTCAATAGGAAGAGAAGAGAAAGAATAATCATGAAGAGGAAAAGCAGAGAGACAAGAAAGTAGGATGTGTGTTTGTGCTCCTAAGTCCTGAAGTTTGGGTAGAGGGAGTTGACTTTTTATAAGTGTCTAAATAAAATAGAAGGAATTCTTTCATTTCTCCCATCTCACTTCAGATCTTGAATAAAAAGGTCCACTTTATGTGAAAAGTTGTTTTAATTGCCTTGTTAAGTTTCACACTATGAAGTATTTGGGATCAGAATTATGTTGAAATAGTTGAGTAAGTTCATTTAGACCTCACAGAAACCCAATATCTGGGTTTCATACAAAAACTGACCAGATTGACTATATATAATAAGACATAGGGTTTAGAGAAGGGAAAAGTTTGGACACTTTCATAAAATATTGTACAGTGGAAAAAAATGATTAGAAAAAAGTTTTGCATTTAATAGGACATAGTTTCCTGGGAAGTAAGCCAAAAGCAGGAATCTTGTGCTTCCTGTTTTGATGTGCTCACCTCCCTCTAAATTCAATTGCAAATTTAAACTAAGACGTTAGGAAAATGATTGAGGGTGGTTGGAGAAAATAAATCTTCTTTGAAGCCTTGTACTTCCTGACAGCCAGACTGGTGTTTGTCTTAGTGATACAGAACACAATGTGACTTCTTAGCAAATACATGTGTGCACGCACCGCATGTTTACGAGACTAAATTTTCGCTAGGAAAAAGGGTATTAGTGGTCTGAAGGCAACATTAATACCCAGAGATGCTTACGGGACCAATTCCATTTCCCAGAGACAGACTAAAGGGATGAATGCACTCTTGGCACTTTCATCTTATATTTATTTTTGTATTGGTGATAATATTCTATTAACATTGTCCTTTAAATTGCTACCTGCTCTGTCATAGGGATAAAAGTGTGATAGCTTTATTTCAATGGGAGAAAACTGTTTACAAAAGAAGAAATCCACGAATCACATATTGGAAGCAGGGCCATCATGTAAAAGATCAGTGCTAAAATTTAGGAAATATATCAAAAAGTTACTCTTTCATCATCATCCTTAAACTGCACGATCTAAGGAGGACGTGGAAGTACCTATCGGCATTGCTTTGTAAAGGATTGGCTTTAAATGTACCTCCTCAATAAACACTCTCCAGTAACATATTAAACCCAAAATAACAAATCAGTGATTTCTATTCTTAAATGTGTTTTACAATTGATACGTATCATACCTATATACCTATATACCTACTGTATATACTGACATCCCAATATCTATCCATCCAACCATCCATTCTTCCTTCAAGGGATGCTTTGTTATGAACATTAGAACTCTGTGAACAATATTCAGATGCAAATTAGGGACTTTAATTGTGTCATGCTCTGAAAGCTGCTCAAATATTTTTTTGACCTAATTGCTTTTCTGCATAGGATAACAATAACCAGAGAACTTTGAATAACTGCTTTTACTGCCAAGTTTCATTGTTTTTCCTTGAAAGCTACACATTTTAATATTTTTTCCTGGCACTTAACAAATTGTCTTTATTACAAAAGTTTTTCCGAGATAATAATACTTTGAGGCAAATGATGAAATACAACTTCCCTAATCATCTTAATACTGGGATTATGATGCTAACAGTGAAGATTCTCTAGAAATGACATCCCTGACATATTTTGAGGTTCTCCTCCCTTGACTAGTGTCTCAGGGATTTTCAGGGGTCCCTGCTGAAAGAAAGCATGTGATGTGTCTGTTCTCAATTCATGGTTGTGCTGAGACACTGTTCATATTTGTGGCAAAAGATGGAGTCTACTGACCAACTTCTGTCCATGTACCATCAAAAATCTTAAAGTCGAACAAATCAACTCAACATGGAATGCCACAGAGAAGTATCCTAGCTAATACATTGCTAAAAATTTAAATTTTAGTGGTAGATACTTGGTATTCATTGAGTCTGGTTTTACCCTCATTGAATGTGTCCATCACAACCCCCAGATAGATGCTGGTAAACGAGAAAGAAGTGTGGAGAGTTGAACCTCTCCCCATCCTCCTTTAACTACTTTTCAAATGTGTTTCCATGGGTGAAGGCTGAGCATCCATCATCAGCCCACACAACTGTAGCACGATTCCTACAGAAGGGAGGATGCTCCAGCCACTTCAATAGTAACATCTATTTCTCACTTTGGAGATTGACTTTGGATGTAGTCTGTCACTCTGATGTATGAGTTCTTATCAGTCACTCTCTGCTTGTTTTCTGTCATACACATCTTGGACAATATTCGGTGTTCATGTGTGGGCTTATACAAAGCAGATTACCCGAAACATTTAGAATGAATTGCAGTCCCAGAATGTGTGTTCAATCAGGACACTAGAGGGGATGAAGACCCGGTTTGTATGAATTCCTGCATTTCAGTCATCTTTTGTTTTTTTGAGGTATCTACTACTTTTTCTTCTGATATAAATTTTAAAATATCAATGGAATCTGAGAGCAGGATCTGGATTTGAGAGAGAGCATGGTAGTAGCTCCAGCTTAACCATCACTCTGACACATACAGGACCTCCAAGATCAGAAAGAGGGGGAAGTCTACACCCTGAAGTGCATGGTAAGACATCAGCTTTTTCCAAAAATGTACTTTCCTAGTCACCAATATTACTGGTTGAATTGTAATTATTTACCCTCCACCTCTGTTTTCTTTTTCAACTTTAATTATTCTCCTTCTACTTTTGGATGCTTTCCCAACAACATGCCTGGCGCACGTACTCTAGAAGAGTCAAGTCCTTGTGTTCTTGGCTTGCCTGTGGTCACCAAACACTAAAGTGACTTTGTTGTCTATATGTGCAGGATCAACAGGGACTTGAAAAGCAGGCACAGTAAAATAGCTAAGACTTATGCCACTAAACTATGCAATCAGACATGCTGAGACCCCAATGCCAGATCCTGTACTCTGGGACCAAGAGATCTTAGACAAATACTTAAATTTAGTAAGCCCCTATCATTTAACCTTTAAAAATTTAGTGGATTATTTAGTCATAGAGTGATAGGAAGCATTATATTAGGCAACGTAAGCATGGATGACGAAACTTTTGGCTTGCCTGGGCCATTGAGTGGAGAGGAATTATACTGGATCACATACAAAATACAGTTGAGGTATATAAATAACAAAGCTTTTTATGTATTTTTCTATTTTTTATTATTATTATCATTATTATTATATAACATTAAAAATAGAGAGGGCATGTGGTCCATGGGCCACTGGCAACACACTACATAGCATAGGGATATAGTAAGTGCTCATTAAAGAGATATTTGGACTGTTGGAAATATCACACTGGTATCTAGTTGAACTGGAAACTGTCTATTTAGATTACAATTGTAGCAGTATTCTATAGGGCTTTGTAAACTCATGCTAAATGATATTGTTGCCAGAGTTGGCAGTGCATCCCTATAATCCCAGCACTTGGGAGGTTGGGGTAGGAAGATCATTGTGAGTTCACGGTCACCCTGAGCTACACAGTAAGTCAAGGATAGCCTGAACTGCCTAGTGAGATGCTGTCTCCAAAAACAAAAACAAAAACAAAAACTGATATTGTTAAACTGAATTTATGAACAGAAACTCTAACAACATACTATGAATGAAAATATTTGTTTTTTACAATATGGCAAGCTTTTGCAAAGTGTTGCATTCATATTTTAAAATACGTATTTATTGTACATAATAAGGGTGGGGAAATAGATAGTATGATATAAAGAAGATGTGGAACTCATTTCCCTTTCAACATCAAAGTGAAAGGAGATATTATTAATCTCTTTAATTACCTTCTGCCAAAATGATTTATTGCCCTATATTCACATGTCATACTTCTGAATTTGTTAAAATTCTGAAGGGACAATAAATGGTCTTTCAAGTTATTTTGTACTATTATCTTTCAATAGGAAACTTAACATCTTATTCATTAAGGTAGATTTGTGCACATCGTGGCTATTGGGCGACTATGAAAACATATTTGCTTTTATTATCATTTTAAGAAAATAGTGACTTGCAAATTCCCTAGCTGGATTTACCACCCAGTGGATTTATACTTTAGTCAGATATTTTTGATTCCAGATATGGTAGATTCAAACATTAAAGTAAAAATTAACTAGGATCTATTAATTCTTACAGGATGAAAACTGACCCTAAATTCAAATATAAGCTAATGATTAGCTTAAACTATAGCACACATTCATTTGTTTATTTACTGGCAACTGGTGACTATCTGCTTAGGCAATTAACAGAGATAAAAATCACACAATGACAGAAGGTCAGGGAATCTATTAATATTACATTCCCAAGACAGACACGTAATTTTTATTATGAATTTATTTTAGTTTTTGAAGAACAATTTTGAAATCTTACCTTACTCCACAGTTAATAACTACCAGATAATTTCATTTCAACAATTTTTTGTCTGTTCTGAACAAGTATTTTACTCTTCAGAAGTTAATGCAGTCTCTTCAGGGATAGTATTTTTTCTAAGGTCACTGGTGTTAATTTTTGGTATTATTTTGTATTACTGGATTTCCATATTTAATCTTACACTTTCTCTGTGCAGTCACGCTCCCACACCCACCCACAATGTATGTGGCATGAGGGAATATTTGATTATTACACAATCTAACTGTTCATGTGGTTTCATTAGAGAAGCAGGTTGATTTTCACTTAATTTCAGCTGCAAATGTCATTGTTCCAGAAAGATTTAGTTCTGCTATGCTGGGAAATGGTTTGACTTGCTTTCAATGGGGTTGTTTAATAATTTCCTTTCACCCCTTCATTATCATGGCTTTTCCCCCTTTAACTCAGTAGAAACAGTTATCACAGGACATTTTCTTGCACTTGGTATACGACTTGATGGTTTCTGGGAGAATTCACTGACTCGAATTTATTATGCAAGATCAGGCAGAATAACAAGTGTTAGCGAGGATGTAGGGAAATGGGAAATTTTATATATTGCTGATGAAGATATAAAACAGAACAGCCACTTTGGAGAACAGTTTGGTAGTTTCTTATAAAGTTAAATTCATATTTATTACACTGCTCAGAAATACTACTTTAGGAATCTGTCTTAGTAAAAAGAAAATTTATTGCCACAAAAAAACTTTATGCACATACTTATCATAGCATTATTAAAAGCCAAAAAGTAGAAAGAGTCTAAATGCTCATCAGTGAATAGACAAAGAAATGTGGTTTGTTTATGCAAAAATATACTATTCAGCATCAAAAATGAACCCACTACCAATGCATGCTACAATATGAATTAACCTCAAAAACATGTTAAAAGCTACATTAAAGAATCAGATAAAAAGCACCACAAATTTAGTTAAATAGATAAATCTACTTAACTATTTAACTATAGAAAATTTTGGAACAAGACTAATAGATTGGATGTAGGGAGTGACAGAAAGTAAAAATCATGAATAATTTCTAAAATTTGACCAAAGGAAGTCGGTAACGTTGAACTCATTTGATGACATGAAGACGATTGTAAAGAATAGATGGGAGGTAGAAGTTTGAGATTTCTACCATCATCCACGTGAGAAGTTACAGATGCACCTGGGTGTGGGAGAATTTGCCCTCAGTGAGAACTGGTCAGGGCAGGAAGACACAGGTGATGTTTAAAACTATGACATGGTTTATTCTTACAGGGAAAGTGTGAAGAGGGAAAGCTGAACCTAGAACCTTAGGACAAACCAGCATGCAGTGGTCAGAAAAAAGAGAAGCCAAAAAATGACAGTAGGAATAAGTAGACCCAGGGGCAAAACCAGGGATATGGTGAATAAAACAAACAGAAGACATTTTAATGGAATGTAGAGAATGACTACAACTATAAAAAGAGCAGGATATGGCTACACTTATTTTAATTGATTAATGGGTATTTAATTATTTCTTACTGGTAAATATATTCTGCTAATTAAGCTTTGCATTTTGACTTCTTTTAATTTAACAGAAGCATTTTCTTTGCATCCATAATGATAATGCCATAAAGTTTCATCTTCAGGAAATTAATTAAAGAGCGAGACATGCTGGAGATGAGTCCATTTCTAGATAAATAGCCCCTATTTCTGAAATAAATCATCACATGCAATGATTACCTCTGCAAGTATTTGAAAATTCCAAGTGGCTATATTCAAAAATGCTCACTACTCTAAAGCTTCATAACAAATTATCAGCTCTCTTATTTACATAATATATTCAGGAAAATATGTCAGTATGACAATGAAATAATTCCTGTGCAGAGGGCAAAGAATAGGCAAGAGTCTTAAATGAATTGTGAAGTTTTTTATTGAAAAACTTTTTATCTTGAATGTTTACTAATTTAATTTTATATTACACACTTTATAAGAATGAAAGCCGCTGAAATGATTATCTTTTCATGCCAAGTTTTTCAGTTAGCCATTGTCTAAACACACAATCAAATCGTTACTACAGGTCAAAAAGCCCATAAACAAATGCACTCAAGGGGAAAGAAGTGTGTTGTCTCCTTTTGTTCCAACTCTTTTCTCTGCACCTGGCATAGGGTGCCTAGGTGCTTCCCTAACCACTCTCAGAATCATAACGGTCATGGTGGACCAAGAAGGAGCCACCCACCACCAGTCCATCCCTTCTTCTTCTGTTCAGCCCTTTGAGAGTCAGCTAGTGAGTGGCTTCCTATTGGATGATCCAGAAGGACATTTTCCCTCCCCCTCATTTAACCTTTTGAGCTGTTGGCAATACTGAACAAGAAATAACTACAACCTAACTTTAAGGAAACAAGATGAATTATAATACAAATTCAGAAACTCTATTCATTATTGAACAACATGTATATCAGAGAGTAGTCACCACTAAATATAAGGAAAGCAAAGAGACCTGAGAAAACCAGTCATATGCCAGAATGTGATATTGTCCTATGCTACTAAGTATTTTCCCCAAAACTTGCTCCAAAATAAACTTATTCTGTGAAATAGAAACTCCTGTTTGGTACATTTCATTTTCTTAAACACATTTAAAGCTGACTCTTATGGCTCCTTGGAGAAATGTGTGAGTTTAGTGCCAAGGTAAGAAATATAAGCCTGGACTATAAGCCAGCAAGCAAGGAATTGCTAAAGAAACACGAGTCACCTCAGAAGAACACAGAAGTCAACCTGAATGGGCTCTCAATGGCCAAAGCTGGTTATTTCTGGTCAACCATATAAATCGTGGGTTTATTTCCTTATAACTCAAAGAATAGCTGAGTCAATATTGAGATTAATTAATTAATTAATGTGGGAGAAGGGATCTTGCTTAAAGAATTCCAAATAATATGTGTATATGCATTCCCAGGCACTACAATTTAAATTTCATCCCACTAAGTGTGGTCTATATTTAATCACCAGCTTCCAAAGAATACAATAAGAAAAGGGGAAAAATACCAATATTACGGTGAAGAAACCTGGTAGTGATCAAGATTAATATCACCACTGAAAAATCCTTTAGTCATGTGCCCTGAGATGATGTAATAGGAGCCCACCTTAGTTCTGTGATCTCCCTCAGAACTGGAACCACACTCTAACTGTGGAGCGACAGCAGAAAATCCAAACTGAGGGCCAAAGCATGTGACCATTACTCTACAAAATTGTAAACGTGATGCAAAAGGAGATTCCGAAAACCAGGAGAAGCCTCAAGAGACAACAGGACTAAATGTGGAGTATCCTGGAAGGAATCGTGGAACCAAAAGATGATATTCACTTTTTTAAAAAGGTGAAGTCAAATAACGCATGAGGCTCACTAAAAGAATATACCAAAGTTAATTTCTTAGATTAGACACGTGTACTCTGCTTTTGTAATGTATTAACAGGAATTTGGGTAGAGGTTATATGAAAGTTCACTACATTTGGAACTTTTGTGTAAATAAAATTCTTCCACAATAAAAAAGATCTTATAACAGCTTCAGTGTACTATAAAGACTAGATGTTTGTTAACAGAACTCATAATAATCCCTTATTTTGGAGTTCCTTGGAGACAAAACCTAGCAGAGAGTGAGGGGGCAGCAGAGAGCCAAGCCAAGGTTAGGGTGGATCTAGCATGGCCTGACCACAGAGAGAGGCCTTGGAGCAGATGTCACCCTCGCACCGCAGTGCCCACTTGGGTACAAGCGACCTAACCTTCTATATATTCCATGTCAAGTAGGCAGTTGTCAGCTGTTAGTACACTGAAAGATACATTTCTGGCAAGATGGCACCCAAAACTAGAGGACAATGCTCCAAAGAAGGGGAGTTGCTTCATATGGTTAGAAGCAAACACTTAGGATGATGGGTGAGAGGCTTCAAAGGAAATAGAGGGGTTGGGGAGAGTTGCTTTATGGTGATCTCCTTGTCTCTCATGTGAACCTCTAAGTACAGCTTCTCCAAAATGCTAGATGGTCACAGTGCTATGGTATGGATTTTACCATGTAGATTCTATACTAAAGAAATGTATAGGGGGTGAGTATGACACACAGTAGCTCCTATTTGCTGCAGTTGATTCCAATGTTGTCACTGAGTCTCATCATGTTCCTCATCTCCTTCACATTTTGGGGTCCTTCTCACTGATCTAGCACATTGACAGGTTGAGGTGTTAAGACTGGTCAATTGACTCAAGTCCTTATCCCTGAGCAAACGGAATCCCTGGTTACCAAGCTTGATCAGTCATTGGTTGCAATAACTGCCAATTAAAGTTACAGCTGAGCATCAGAAATGCATCCACAGTATTCACTTTTGCTCCACAGGTTAGCATGTCATGAATATGATGGACCAAAGGGATGTTCTGCAGAATGTCCTTGTTAAGATGCCATAAGATCTTATTGTGATAGAGAGCAGGATAGATAACACGATGGATGAGGCGGCTCCTATAAACCAAAAGCAATATCTAGAGAGAAGCCAATCATAGCTGAGACATTAGTGACCAAAGCCTGGAGCAACTGGGAGATGGGTACACTGGACCATGGAAGAAGATCAATTATATCTACAAGGGATCTCGTGAACAAAAAAAAAGCTACAAATGAAAAAGCAAGGTGAAAAATCACCTGTGAATTAACTAGAGAAGATATTTTAGGAGAATGACTGATAATGAATTTGTTAAAATACCAAAAAGAGAAAGGCCATTTACTTGTAGTTCAATGAGCCATGATAAATTTCATGAGGTTTCATTTATATTTACATTTGTAGAATGTGGATTGTATGAGACATCATTTTATACCAATGATTAGAACAAAAAATCAGAGGCAGGGGACAGAAATTCAATCTTTAAAAACAGGCCAGTTTTTTGATTACAAATACTTTATATTTTGGAAATCCTTTCTGCGAAGATAAATTCATATTGCTGAGCCACATTACAAAGTGCTCGATGTCCAGATCACAGAACCTTTTGCTTAAAATTCATACCAACTACAGCTCTGAGAAGACTCTGCATAACTTGTATTGCTGTTTTGATGAGCACATTGCTGGAGGGACCTCTGATTGGGCAGAAAGGTTCAGGTCTTTGGAAATTCTTAACATTTCTAACATTGATGAAGAGAATAAACAATGAAGTGACTGTTGAAATGTGCACAGTTTGGCCATAGAATAAGAATTTGGATGCCGAGCAAAGATGATATCTTTTTTATGTGGTTTCCTGGCCATTTTAGTGAGCCTCACTGGATAGTACATGCGAGCTCTATTGGAACAGCTGGGATCTTGTGAATGAATGCACCAGACACTCACAGCTTTGGGTAACAGCTGAGCCAAACGCGTGTTCTGGTTTATGACATGTGGGC